>CM056492.1:57127257-57247413 GCA_029783415.1 Anisodus acutangulus | reverse complement strand
TATCGTTTTTTTGCTCTTTGATATTCTAATTATATGAACTTTGATTAATATTTTAAAATGATTTTTTTTCATATTGATATGAGCAAAACTGTAAGTTATAATATATTTTAATACTTTTTGAATATCTAAATTTCATTTTAAACATTGATTAATCTAATCTAATTAATTTCAAAGATTAGTTAAATTAATTTTTTTAGAAGTAGAAAGTGATAAATATTTTGAGATGGAATAGTAGTTTGTATTTGGCAAATATTTTTCCTACTTCCACTTTCCACCCTTATTGTCTCCTTATTTCCACCCCAACCCCATAGCGCTCATTCACACTACCCCTACACCCTACTCCATAGTATTTACCAATAGCTTGTAGGGTGATAATTGTTCAAGTCCATGTAAGGAGTCTATGTTCCCATTTCATTTCCGATGCGGGACTCTTAATATTTGATTTCATCTTTTCACATGACATGTTTAAGACCACAAGATTGAAGTTCATTTTGGTACTTTTTACATATCTTTAGTTTAAGACCGCAAGATTCAAAAGTCTTTTTTTTTTTACTTTCTTAAACTCCGTGCAAGGTTAAAACCAGATAAATTTTTTGAAATGGAGGGAGTATATATATAATGAGACTTGCGGTGGAGTTAACGATAGATTGGAGGTTTGAAGACAGGCCCTGGAGTTTAAAAGTTTCAGGTTAAGCAGGATCAAGACAGAGTACATAAAGTGCAATACGAGGCAGATGCGAAAGTGAGGATCGACACATGAGTCATCTCCAAAAAAGAAAGTTTCAAGTATCTTGGGTCAATAATCCAAGGAATGGAGAAATTGATGATGATGTTACACACCGTATTGCAGCGGGCTGGATGAAATGGAGACTCACATCCGGTGTCTTGTGTAATAAGAATGTGTCACCAAGATTTAAAGGTAGATTTTATGAAGTGATTGTTAGACCAACTATATTGCATGGGGCAAAGTGTTGGCCTGTTAAGAACTCGCACATCTAGAAGATGAAAACAATGGAAATGAGGTTATTGGGATGGACGTGTGAGTATACTAGAAAGGATAGGATTATGAATGAAGATATTCGAGACAATGTGGGAGTGGCCACTGTGGTGGACATTATGAGGGATAGAGAGGATGCGAGGACTCGAGCATGTGAAGAGGAGATGCACAGATGACCCAGTAAGGAGGGACGAAAGGTTGGTTATTGCAGGTATAAGGGAAAGTAGAGGTATACTGAATAAGTGTTGGGGAGACGTGATTAGACAGGACATGACACAGTTGCAGCTTACCGAGGACATTCCCCTAGATAGGAAGATACGAATGTCAAGAATTAGAGTAGAAGGTTAGTATGTAGTCAAGCGTTGTATTATCTCCCTTATCAGTATTATTATTATTACTCACATACTATCTTGTTCTTCGATTTTTATCGTTATATGTTATTTTGTTTGCTTTAGTTATCATATTATATGTTGTTTGGCTGCTTTAATATTGCACTTCATTTTCATACTTGATTTTATTATGCTTTACTTGAGTCGATGATCTATCAGAAGCAAACCTATCTAGGTAGGAGTAAGACTGCGTACACAGTACACACCACTCTTTTCAGACTCTACTTGTAAAATTACGCCGAATATGTTATTGTTGTTATTATCCCCAAAACAGCTCATGGTTGGTCATAAAGCCCAACAAGAAGCAACTTGTGATTGGTATATAGGTAGGCGGGACAAAATATTTTAGGTATTTCCCATAACTTTTCATATTTTCACTCTTGTACCAAAATAAATACTCCATCCGATTCATTTTACTTATTGTGCTTACTAAAAATAACTAGTTCATATTAAATTTAAAAATTTAGCAAATATAATTAATTACTTTTTACCTTTATTCTTACTCAACAAATGTAAAGAGAGATTAATATGGTGAAAAAAGAATAATATTAAATTGAAACAAAATAAGTAAAATGTTTTCAATTAAGAGATTTAATCTTTTAGTTAATGTTTTCTTAAGGTAACATGCAAAAGAAAAACATGACAAGTAAAATGGTCCGGAGGGATTATAAATTATAAAGAATTAAACCACGTCCCTATGAGTAAACGTCCAAATACCCACTTATCAGATTTAATATACATTAGGACTAAATTGACCTACCACAATCACAGTCCACATATCAGATTCCCTAATGTGACTGTAATGCCTGCTTCCTACCATCTACCATGGTTTCCAAAACAACCACCCTTAATCTACCAATATACAGCTAAACAGATAACATGTTACATATGGTTGCCTTTCACATGACATCAGATTCTTCAATTGAAGAAAAAACTCCGTTTTAATCTGTTGATAACCGCAAAATCCCCGAGAGACAGCAACGCAAGATCCAAAACCTGGTGGATAATGAGTCCGTTCTGCAACCCTTATTCACCTTAAATGCCAAAAAATTGTCTGTAGCAAGGATCGAACCAGTCATGTGCACCTAAGTCCTAACTCTCACATCACGTATTGCGCTCATACAGATCATTTTTCATCAGGTTATTTACCAACAGCCCACAAATGCATCCGTGAGGCCTCGAAATTTTCATTTCAGGTTAATTGGTACAGAAACAAGCTCATAATTGAGAAGCTCAACATGAAAAGTAGAGTACAGATGCTTCAGGAAATGCCGGACCCAAAGCTTGCAGTATTGCTTAAAGGGCTAATAGGACTCTCTGCACGCCAAGTTTTGGCTTTCACAAGGTTTATCTGATCCTTGGCAGCCAAAACATTCCCCGGAGTTTGAAGTATACTAGAATCCTGCTTCGCTCTAAAAACGCCCCATAAGTAGTGTTTGTCTTGGAATCCTGCCAACCAGTTTTCTCAAGCAACTTAACAACGAACCCTAAATACAAAATCTAATGGAAACCAAGATCTCAGCTGTTTGCGGTTAATCTTTTATCCAATATCAATTAAAGACTTACTCCAGTGAAGCAGGGGCAGTTCGGTGGATGTGAAAACCAAAAGCTCCGCATTTGCCATAATTGCTCGGAAAGCAAGTTCTTCACCGATCATCTCCTCAACCAAATGATCATAATCTTGCTCGTATCTGTACCGAGGAAAATAAAATGACAACAAAGCAAATTTGGCGAATTTAAGGGTGTTTTTGGTAGAAAATATTTTTCAATCTTCCAATGTTTGGTTGGTAAAAAAATATATATTTTCTCTACAAAAATAAGTTACTTAAAAATAAGGAAAATGACTTCACTAGTGGAAATAGGGAAAACAAGTTCCACAAGTGGTCATTCACATTAATGGTATGCTCCCCACCTCCAACACACCTCATCTTCAACCCACCACCCCACCTCCCTTAATATTTTGTCTAAGATTATATACAAATGTTTTTAGGATGATATTTTTTGCTTACGTATCGAACACAAGAAAATAAGAAACCCACTTATTTTCCTGAAAAATAAGTTTCACAAGTGGTATTTCACATTGATTGTGTTCTCCCCACCCTCCAACACACCTAATCTCCATCCCCACTCCCGTAGCCCCATCCTTGCCACCCCCTACCCTCCCCCCACCTCCCATAGTATTTGAATAGATTATATACAAATGCTTTTAGGAATAATATTTTTACTTATGCACCGAACACAAGAAAATAAGTAAGAAGCCCACTTATTTTCCTTGAAAACATTTTCTCTCCTACCAAACACACCCTAAGCGTAAAATGGTGAATATATAAAGTAATTACCTTGCATTCAGAGGAAAGAAATACAACGCAATGTTATCATCGCTAGGCTCCGACGTATTGAAACTCTTAGGCCATACATCAGATTTCGGAAGCATTTCCAAGTGAAGCAAAAGTGGGAATAACTTTGCTTCTTCAAAAACCTTTTCGCATGCTTTGACTGATAGGTGAGCTACAAGTCCACCAAGTGTCTTATACTCTTTGTTCCATATGTTAAAACCACCCCTGCCAGAAAAAGTGCAAGAGAACAGAAATTTTCATTCACAATACAACAGGTCCAACAACAACATATCAAGTGTGATCCCACAAATGAGGTCTGAAGAGGGTGAGATGTACGCAGACCTTACCCCTACATTTGGTGGAGGTAGAGAATGATGTTTGTGATAGACCCTCGGCTCAAGAAAAGTGTTTTTTCAAAACAGTTTGAAAAATACAAGAGTATAGAAGCTATGATGAAAATATTGAAAAAAAGAAAAGTATTGACAACAAAAATAGTAAAGATAACCAAAGTAAAAGAAACAACAATAGTAATAAAATTGAAGAATAAGATAATGATAGAACAATAATAATAAAAATAATACTTGTAAGAAGAAGATGAAGCAGATAAGGTGCTCTAAACTAGAACCATGCTCTCCCACAAAAAAGAGGGAACAATACAACAGGTCCATATTGATAAATTATCACCCAAGAGAATAATCTGTGAGATATCTCCTCACCTCCAAATAGGATCATAAACAGGTTGTGCTTGTTCCAGGACAGCATGAATAAAATCTTTCTTATCTATCACAGACGTGTTAGATTTCTTCTTCTTGCTCATCTTCCTACCTCCGTTATCACCTCCTAACTGACTATGCTCTACAAAATCTACTCCAGGATGTTTCTGAACATCTTTCTCGGAAGACTTACTTTGAACCGTCCTTACTTCTACCTCAGCTATCAATGGAGGAACACCAAGTTTTGCTTCAGAACTTGTTTTAAGATGTCTTGAACTAGTGCAATTTTCAGGTGGGATGGCATCAGAATTCCTGATAGTGAGTTCATTTGGCACCTTCACCTCACAATCATCACAGACCCAATAGACATATTCATCAAATGTACTGGGAACTTTATCAAGGCAGTAGCTGAAGAGATTAAAAAACAGAAGATTAACAAACTAAAGAAAGACATGTAAAAGGTTCACCAGAAACCTTATCAGTATTTAAAGACAATCATGCCATAGAAAACGAAAATTACAAAAAGGAAATGAAAGAAGTTGACAAATGATACATTTCGACTATGACAAACCACATCAATTGATGATCAAGAAAAAGAACAAGAAAAAGAACAAGAAAAAGAGAGAAATAGAAGACAGAAATGGAAATAGAGAGACTAAGACACAAACTTGAATAATCAAGGCAACAATTAAGCATAAGATACTAGTTACTCCATCAGTATACCAAACTAGAGATTCAAAGAACCATAGATGGATTACCATGGGATAAACTAGATTAGTCAAAATCAGCATAATCGGCCTTAGAACTACAAATGATCTACTTATAGCTTAGGCTTAAGGGGAGAAGGGGTCCATCACAAAAAACTGAGTTGGGCTTTAAGAACTGAAATAAAAACTCTAACTTAATAGGGTAATATGGGGCTGTCTTCTAGGGTGTATGATTCCACATAACTAAGAAATCTTGAGAGTCCAAATTCAGCCTCTAGTGCGTGCAGTGCAGTTGGCAATCTAGTGGCAACCACAGAACAATACATTCTCTCCAGCTTTGGCCTGTTTGTGTACGCTGATATGCTGTTTGAGCGACTACACAACAGTTGATATTCCCGTCGAGAGAGTGGTGTAACTTAAGTTCTTCTGTGTGTGGGTTGACGGACTAGTTGTGCAACCGCATGACAAGCTAATTTGAATTTTGGCCCTATTACACCGTTGTGGGGGCAGTTGACTAGTCAATTTACCAAGATATTCAAAGAATCTCTCCCACAATTCTCCACCTACTTCTTCCAACTCAGAATCATCATAAAAGAATGACGAGTTCAAAATATTTCCAGCTGCATGCAAAGGTCGACGAAGTTGATCCGACCACCTTTGATTAATGGTCTCAAAAACTCTCTTATATTTCTCCTGGATACTAAATGCCACTTGAATAACTTCCTTAACTCTATCCATAACTTCAGAAAGGTAGTCCATTGATGGCTTTTACTCCCCATCCACCAAATGAAGTACTTTAATCAACGGATCACTAACTTTAAGTGAATAAACAACATTGTTCCAAAAAGCAGGCATCAACACAATTTTTGCAGCTTGTTTCCCCACAACTTCCAATGCAAATTTACCATTGTTGTAAAAAAAAAAGTGAACATCTTTCTCACGTTGTTCTTTTGCTTGTGAATCCTTTGCAAGGTCAAGAGAGCAATTGTAAATCATGTCTTGGCAGGTTCCAACCAAATTTGTCAATCTCCTCATCATATTCAATAATAACGACCTTTGACTAGTGTAAGCATGTAACTTAACTGCCAGACCAAAAACTTAATTAAAGGGTCGTTCCTTAAAAATGTCAACGAACATCAAATTTATTCAATGAGTTGCACATGGTATCCAATAAATATAGGGGTACACAACCTGCATCATTTCACCTTCTTTAAACTAGCATTGTTGGTAACAACTTTATTTACTCTGACTCTATGTATAGTCTTCTAAAAAATGGAGAACATTATGGAATCAGTAGAAGAGTCACTAGCATCAATGGATTCAAGAAACAGACTTCCCTTTGGAGAACTCATCAACACATTGATGATCATTTTCCCATTTCTTGGTGTCTACTAATCCATCATAATAGAACATCCAAACTTGTTTTATTTTGTGTTCCTCGACAATTTTGTTTGTCTCTCCTATCTCTTTTTTTAGATAAGGGACTCTAACTTCGTGATAGGTGGGGGCTTCATTCTTGGACCATGTTGGCCTACGGCCTCAATGAAAGCTGAAATGCTATCAATATAATTGACACAATTGAAAAGGAGCCTAGCATCAAATATCTACTGTGATTATGCCATTTTATAAAGAATCCAGAGGAAAGTGTATCTGCATATTTATTTGACTCCATGTGCAGCTCATTGTATAAATTTGATGTTTGGTGACATTTTCAAGGAAAAATCCTTTACTACAGTTTTTGCTCTGGTAGTTAGGGTGCATGCTTACATTAGTCAAAGGCCATTATTATCGAATATGATGAGAAGATTCATAAAACAAAAAAAAATGTGAAACCAGCCAAGACAAGATCTGTTACTGCTTTCTTGACCATGCATAGGTGTACATGCAAAAGTAGAAGTTGAGAAGGTTGTTCACTCCACCAGAATACAACACTAATAAACTTGCAAAGGAAGTTGGGGGAAAGAGGATGTAACAATAATTATTTCTCCTCCCTTTTGGAATAACGTTGTTCATGCTCTTAAAATTGGTGGTCTTTGATTAAAGTACTTCATTTGGTGTATGAGGAGCAAAAACCACCAATGGGCTACCTTTATGGAGCTACGAATAGGGTAAGAAGGCTATTCAAGAATCAAGAGTCATTCATTGGAAATGAGCACAAAGTTAAAAAAGATTTTGACATCGTTGATAAAAGGTGATTGGATCAACTTCATGAACTTTTGCATGCAGTTCGGAATATTTTGAACCCAAAACTCTTTTATGATAATTCTGAGTTGGATGTACTAGATTTAGAATTTGTGGAAGGGATTCTATGAACGAGTTGCTATGTTGGTCCCTGATATTAGTGAGCAAGACATTCTAACAGATCAACTTGGTACATACAAGAATGCTAATCGACTTTTTGGAATTCCAATGGCTATTAGATAAAGAAAGACGAGGTCACCAGGTGAGCGAGTGCTTCTATATGTCTTTATAGTTTTAACTTAAAAGTTATTTCTTTATACTTGTTAAATTTTGAATATTCCTTCTACTTCTACCGTTGAATGGTGGAAGCAATATGGTTCTTCCACTCAACACTTACAAAAGTTTGCCATTAAAGTTCTAAATTTAACTTGTAGCTGATCCGAATGTGAGAGGAATTGGAATGTATTTGAATATGTAAGAAGAAAGATTCAGTATATTACTAAACAAAATTATATCTCACTTATCCTAACTCATATTATTTACTTGCCACAACTTTTTTGCAGATTCATACCAAGAAGATACATAGACTCGAGATAAAGTGTCTTAATGATCTAGTGTTCATTAAATATTGTAAGAATGGTACTTGGGCCTAACTCAACCCCAAAAGCTAGCTTATGAGGGAAGGATTGCCCAAGTCCATATAAGGAGACCATGTACCCTTTAACCCACCGATGTGGGACTCTTAACAAATACAATAGAGCATTGATGCATCGTTGCAACGCTCACGATGTAATTGATCCAATTTTTTTGAACAATATTGACGAGGCTAATGAATGGCTAACTGGAGTTCCTGAAAGTCATGAAGATGAATACGTATTTAATGGAGATTTTAATTTCACTTAGGTGATGTTGTTGCGACAAGTGGAGTTGAGGAGAACATTATGGTTTAAGGGAAGTACTTCAAGCTTATAGCAAGGGAAAAGAAATAGCTACAAGTCAATCCGTAATTAATGA
This sequence comes from Anisodus acutangulus, assembly GCA_029783415.1. Taxonomy (NCBI): domain Eukaryota; kingdom Viridiplantae; phylum Streptophyta; class Magnoliopsida; order Solanales; family Solanaceae; genus Anisodus; species Anisodus acutangulus. The sequence goes on along the minus strand of CM056492.1, from coordinate 57,239,076 downwards.
AGTCGAACAGGAAGAAGAAGATGATGAACAATATTTCTTTTTGATTGGTCGAAGATGATAAGCAATATAATGATGATGATGAAGGAGATTTTGACAAACTTGAAGAAGAATAGGATGTTGATCCATCTATATTTTGCTTGTCCTATTGGAGGATTTTCGGCTATCTACTTTCTAGTTTTAAAATTGAAAGATTTGCTCATATATATTATTTATGCTGAGTTCTTTTTTATTTAGTTATTTTACTTATCTGTGCGAGGTTTATTTTGGTAATTTTTTAAAAATTGCAGCGCTTCGCTTCTCACTTCACGCTTTAAGCAAAGCGGGCGCTTGTCGCTTTTTTGCACTTCTCACTCTCAAAAATACTGCTACAAACAATATGGTTCCAGTAAAAACTTCTGCCTACTGAAATGTTCATCTCGACTTAACCTTCATCAGAAGATTTGAGCATGAGCATATCACTAGTCCAAACCAAAACAGGAATTACAAACCGGTCTAAAATATTTTCATTTCATAATTACAGTTAACAAATACCAAGAACATGTTCTGATGATTTTGCAGCGAATCATCTTAGTTCCATCATCAACTACTCCCTCCATCCTAAAAAGATTGTCATACTTTCCTTATTAGTTTGTCACAAAAAGATTGGCACATTTCTATATTTAGAAATAATTTAACTTTATGAGATGACTTACAATCACACAAATATCTTAGGCTTGTTTTAGGCCACACATTTCAAAAGTCTTCTTTTATTTCTTAAACTCCGTGCCAAGTCAAACTAGGACAATCTTTTTGGGACGGAGGGAGTAATATACATGTTCCAGCCAGTGATAAGTGATTCTTTTCACATTCATGCAAACAGCAAAGAAGAATTTTTCATGCAAGAGAGCAAAAATGGAAAAAACAAAAGCTAATCCGAGACAGTAAAATGACTGAACTTCATCACTGACATTTAGTAACAACCCAACTTACCGATGCATAGCAACTTTCAGACATTTTACACAAAAAACAAAGGCGTTAGAGAATCCTTTATCACCACATTGTAGACATACTGTCACCTGCACAACATGGCAAAATAAGTTTTAAAAACACAGTTATATGCAAAGCAACACATATGATGCCAAAGATCCAGGTACTCTAATTAATGGGGAAGAAGTTATAGCAAGAAAGCAGATGTCTTAGACTCCACGTTTAGGGGATGTACTGAGTCAAATTAACTTTGCTGAATTTGAGCTGCGCCAAATGTGCATCTAGCTTGAAACTAAGTAAGCTAAGTTCATACTCGCTAGCCTAGCAAGCTCATTAAAATTTTACCTGACTCTACGCATTACTGCTGAAAATCAACTTTTTCTCCAGATATTCTTGTTAAAGGGGAAAAACTATATTACGAAGCAGATGTTGCAGACTCAGATTTAGCCGTTTAGGGTTGTAATATGTCAAATCAACTAATGAGTACCTTGCACCTAGCTATTATTTTTTTTCTAGCTCGAAATTGAGTAGGCTAAGTTCACCTGGCAGATAGTCTTTCCTTATTGCCACCCGGGGCAGAGCTTGGGGAGTTGGGGGGGGGGGGGGGCTTCGCCGAGAAACTACACAGTATATATTAAGGTCAAAATTATTTTTATTTGAAGGAGAATTTAAGACACTTGTTTTTTCTAGTAAGTCAATCCAGCCAAGCTTGTGCTATGCTGGATTTATGCAATTATAACCAGGTTAATGACGTTGAAGTAAAACAACTCATACGCAATAAAACCACATCTACACATGAAATTTCTTATTTTGTCCAAACAATTTCACAATCCACAAACTATAACAAGCAAAATAAACTGGTAGCTCAACTGTAACAAACATCATATGGCGAAACAACAAATCAACAAGTAAGAAGTTCTTTCACAGCTGTCAATGCAGACTGAATTGGATACACATTTTCCCTCTCTGTGGTGGTCTGGTGTTTTGGAAGGCGTACGGTGACAAGGGTCTGCCTCGCGTTTTTGAGAGGCAAGAGGTGAGGCACTCGCCTTTTTGAAGTGAGACGCCAATTTATACCAAAAAAAATAAAATATTTAATTGCATCTATAAATAATCGAAATCTCGATAGCAATAACATATAAGCAAATATTTCAATTTAAAAATTAAAAGTAGATACTGGTAGATACTAAAAGTTTAGAACTTGAATGACTCAATAATTCATAAGACAAGCAATGCTAAAAGTCTATTCTAATTCTTCTTCAAGATCTTCCAGAATTCCAGTGACTGAAAGAGATAAGTCTCGTAAAACCCTAACTCCGCGTTTTATGTTTTATTTATTCAGCCTCTTTTTTTATAAAACGGCGATGCCTTTCTCGCCTCATTGCCTCATCGCATCTTCTCACCTTTTTGTTAACCGGTCGCCTTGCTGGAAAAAGGCGCCTCGCCTCGCCTCGCCTCGCCTCGCCTCCCCTCTCCCCTCGCCCCTCCTCGCCCCTCGCCCCTGCTCGCCCCTGGCCGCTTCGCCGCCTCCCCTCCCCTCGCCTCGCCTCCCCTCCCCTCGCCTCCCCTCCCCTCGCCTCGCCTCCCGCCTCGCCTCGCCTCCCGCCTCGCCTCGCCTCGCCTCGCCTCGCCTCGCCTCGCCTCGCCTCCATAGGCAACAAGGCGCTCGCCTTCAGTAACACACCGTGGACCTGGTCATATAAAACTAAATACATTCCTGAAAGCCCCAAAATGGTAATAAATAAATATATCCACCATATTGCATCCAAGGATGTGACCTAGTGGTCAATGAAGCGGGTTGAAAACTACGAAATCTCATGTTTGAACCTCAACGGAGGCAAAAACAGTAGGTGATTTCTTTCCATTTGCCCAAGCCTTGACGGAGAGAGTTACCTGATACTTGTGTTGGTAGAGGTAGCAGGCATGGATGGAGCTCGGATACCGCAACCCGAACCCCCTTTGTCAAAAAACTACACTATATATACAAGATCAAAATTATGTTTTATGCATATAGTAGATGAGTCCCCTTGGCTTCTTCCTATCTTCACTTCGTTATATTTTGAATACTGAAGATCCTGGCTCCGCCACTAGTAGCAGGAACTTGTGGAATTAGTCCAGGAACCCGAACTCCCTTTGTCGATAAATTACACTATATATATATATAAGGTAAAAATAACGGTTTATGCATATAGTAGATGAATCCCCTTGGCTTCTTCCTATGCTTACTCTGTTATGTCTTGAATAATGAAAATCATGGCACTGCTACTAGTAGCAGGTAAAAAAAAAGGTTGTCCGGTGCACTAAGCTCCCGCTATGAGCCATATCCGGGAAAGGGCCAAACCATAAGGGTCTATTGTACTGCAAGAGGTTGTTTACACGGCTTGAACCCATGATCTCCTGGTCACGTGATAGTAACTTTATCAGTTACTCCAAGGTTCCCTTCAGTAGTGTAATAAGTTCAGGTGCACGCGAGCTGGCTCAAACAACACGATTCTAAAACAAGTAGAAAATATATCCACCATATTGGGATTCTTGCTACTAAAATAAGAGCTAACTACGTTGAGAACACAATGACAGTCGCGAGCGATATTTATAACTAGCCATAAATCAAAAATCAAAAATCAAAAGAGAATTAATACTGAGGAAGCACTTAAAAACATACCATGGTTAAAAACAATAGAAACAACTGCATAAGAATTGATGAAGACGCAGAACACAACAACTGATAAAGCTTAATCGTTAATGCAACTTGCAATTGTATGTATTAATGTATATTAGAATCTGATAACACATTTTTTCTTTGAAAGTCAATTTCATCGTACTGCTGCTAAATCCTTAACACATTGGAAGTAGTGTGAGGTGTGACATAAGGTTAAATGGTCAAATTTGGACGGGTCAAAATAAGAAAAAATTTAATAGGGTTTTTAACATATTTGACTTTTTATGTTCCAAATTAATTGTGATATTTTATTTTTTTAGAGTCAAACTATATGAATTTTGATTAATATTTTAAAATATTTTATTCATTAAATTGAAATGAAAAAAGTTGTAATTTATATACTTTTGCTAAAGTTTTTGAATAACTAAATTATAATTATAATGAGCTGATATAATCTAATTAAGTTTTTAAGATTAGTCAAATTGACTTTTAAAAAGTGAAACGTAATAACTACTTTCGGACGAAGGAAATATATAAATTTAGCATTGTTTTTATAATATATGAGCATATTTAATTTTCAATTAATTAAATAAGTATTTTAATCCTTTTATATAAGAAATATGTAACGTTTAAATTATTTTTAAAATTATATTATCTTCATATGTAAAGTTACATAACAAATTTAACATAAAACACGAGTAATTTCAATAATGTAATGGCTAAATAATTCATTGTCCTCGTCCCTTTTTCTCCCTTTTGTTTTCTTTTTCTTTTTCTTCTTGAGACATATAACTATTAAATTCTAGCAGTGAGATTCAAAGCTATGTTAGACATTGATTCGCAGAGATGACAAGAAGCCATGAAATCTGAGATGGACTCGATGTACATAAATCAAGTTTGGAACTTGGTTGATTTTCCAACATGGGTTAGACCCATAAGACGCAAATGGGTCTTCAAGAGGAAGATTGATGCATATAGAAAGCTACAGACTTATAAAGCAAGACTGGTGGCTAAATGTTATAATCAACGGTCTGGGGTCGATTATGATGAAACCTTTTCACATGTTGCTAAGATTAAGTCCATTCAAATTTTGCTTGCAATAGCTGCATATTATGACTATGACATTTGACAGATGGACGTCAAAACTGCATTCCTCAATGGTAATCTAGTTGAGGAAGTGTATGTGAAACAACCTGAAGATTTTTCAATTGAGTCCAAACCAAATGCCGTATGCAAGCTACAAAAGTCCATTTATGGGCTTAAGCAAGCCCCGAGGAGTTGGAACATTTGCTTTGACAAGGCTATCAAGTCATTTGATTTCGTCAGAAGCAAAGAGGTTCCATGTGTTTATAGTAAATGCAAGGATGAGAGTATTGCCTTTATTATCATATATGTAGATGACATATTAATAATGGGAGACAATAAGACTCTCCTGCAGTCAGTCAAAGAGTGGTTGTCCAGTACTTTCATGATAAATGATTTAGGTGAAGCCTGCTACATTCTGGGGATTAGGATCTATAGAGATAGACCTAACAGATTGTTGGGGCTGTCACAGTTAGTCTACATAGACAAAGTGCTTAGACGTTCTATGGAAAATTCCAAGAAAGGCGGTATACTTATGGGACAAGGCATCAAGTTATCTAAGAAGGATAGTCCTTCTAATTCTATAGAACTTGAACGCATGAAAAGGATCCCATATACTTCGGCTATAGGATCGATCATGTATGCCATGACCTATACTAGTCCAGATGTGACCTTTGCACTTAGTATGACTTGCAAGTTCCAGCATAATCCTGGGGAAAAACACTGGAAGGCAGTCAAGAGTATTCTTAAGTATCTTAGACGAACTAAAGATTACTTCTTAGTCTATGGTAGGGAAAATAAGTTAATATGTACTGGGTACACTGATGCTAGCTTCCAGACAGATGTTGATGACTACAAATCTCAATCAGGTTACACATTCATTTTCAATGGTGGAGCAGTAAGTTGGAAAAGTTTGAAACAAGCTACAACTGCTGATTTGACAACAGAAGCTGGTAAAGAAGTTGTCGCGATATCTGAGTTCCTGAAGGAACTAGAAGTTGTTCCAAGTGCCACTTGTCCAATAATGGTTTATTGTGACGACACTGGTGCGATTGCGCAAGCTAAGGAACCAAGATCAACCAACAGAAATAAGCATGTACCAAGAAAATACCACATACTCACGGAGATGGTGGAGACTGAAGAGATTAGATTAGATTATGTTCCCACAGACAATAATCTAGCTGACCCATTCACTAAACCATTAAGCTTAGTCAAGTATAATGGTCATTTTGATAATATGGGCATTAGATATGTTGGAGATTGGCTTTAGGCCAAGTGGGAGATTGAAAGTATATTTATGTCATAGAGACAATCTGTATTAGGACAAATATACTTTATACACATTCGTATTATTATTAATGGAGATTGATATTTTGGCATTTACAATTATTGAATTATTATTTGATTGTTTGTAATTATTCATTAATGTGCATCCCTTGAGCTTACGTTGTCATTAATATAGTGAGATATTCATGATAGAGTGTAACTCTTAAAATAGTCTCGACTAATGATCATCGAGAATGAGATATCGATGATATATGATAAGTCGACATGTGGTCTGCATCACATCCTTGGAGGATGTAGTATGTCTCACCTGCTACGAGTAATGGCTACTCGTGATGGACGCATGGATACTTTGGAAGTATTGGTATACCCTGCTGATATATTATTTGTTATACTTGTCTAAAGTATGATCAACGTGTGGGAGATAGAAGTCATTAAACTTGAGGTCAATACGCGCCTTGTCTACAAAGTAATGTACTTTGATCCCATTTCAAGATCAAATGCCTTATAGGTTGAGATACGGATTGTATTGGGTATAATACGATGTGGATTGAAGGTGGTAGTTGAGCCAAGATTAGGATTCATTCCTCGAATGTATATTCGAGAGAACACTCGGATTCTCAGTGATATTAGGCTGACTAAGTCGTTGGCCAACACAATAGACATATTTAGAATATGGTCTAGTCGTCAACTAATATAGATGAGATACAATGATTAAGCCATTTTAAGCCATTTGGATAGACACTTGACAAATCTTAAGCTTGATCGGGTGTGTCGTGAATGAAAGGATTTTATCTTACCACATAAAGGTTAAGTTTACTGTATTCGTGTAAACGTACTTCACATATTGAGTTCGTCTTCCGGCGCCTTCTAGGAGTTCCGTGTAGACCTTAATTTGATTAATGTCGATATGAGAAGGCATGTAGGGTCACACTATGTCGATTGTCCGTTTCGATCTAAGGATGTATTGAGAGAGTAATTAAAATATTTGATTTGGAATCGAGACATTTAAATGAATAATGATTATTTTAATTAAGTTAAAATTGGATTTTGGATTTAATTAAGAATGCACGAAAAATAAAGTCGAGCGCCGCGACGCCCATACCCTAGGGCTGCAACGCCTCTACCTTGATTTTGGGCCAAGCCCAAGGTCAAACCCTAATCCAGTTTTGACCTATTTTTCAACTATAAATAGAGTCATTCACCTCATTATTCAACACACCAATTTCGGAAAAACATTCTAAGTCGTAGAGACTTAGAATTAAATACTCTCGAACCTCTGCCGGATTTCCTAGCTTTCCGAAAGAGAAGTACATTGAAGCTTGGAGCTTGCAATCGGAAGGGCAACCGCATGTGCACCTTATAGTTGATAAAGATTTCAGATAATACTAACTTATAAGTAAATGTTTTATGTTACAAGTTCAATTGTTGTATAACCATACCAGAATTATTGTTGGGGTAAGTAAGAAACAAAACTTTTAAACTTCCGCTGTGTCTTACTTATGTGCTTTGTACCTAACAAATCCCTACAGGATCCTCCGAAATTAGTGCACTTTTTAAGGATCCGACACAGATGCCGCAACATTTCTCAAGAATACAAGCAACATAGGAGCTCATTGAGGACAACATAGAGCATTTTAACTTGTTTCTTGTTTCCTTTTAAAAAAACTTTTTGTTTTTAGTTGCCCTTTAAGAAGGTTTACTATTTCTTTTCATGAAGAGACTTCTTATTTCTTTTTCTTGGTAGGTTTATTTTTCTTGTAGAATAAGGAGTTCCCCTACTTTTCTTTCAGTGATTTTATTATTTCCTTTCTGGATTGGAATAGGAGTCTGATAGTTATAAATACTGGGTAGACTCATTCTTGATGTAATTACAACAAAATTTGTGAGGATGGCAGTTGATTTATAATTTTAGTTTTTAGGGAGGGAGAGAGAGATTGTTAAATACTGTGCCATCCATATTTGTATATTGCCAAGTATTATGATAAAACGGTAAAAATTTACTAGCACTCGGGTGTTTACATCACTGCATGACATGTATTTGCACAATTCTTTTTTTTTTCTTTAAACTGAAAATGGTTACCTATTTGCATATGTTTCACGTCATAAAAATCACTTAATGTTTATAATTCTGCATGCCACTCTTCTTACTTTCATACTATAATCCTCGGAATTGCACAACTACATTAGTGTCAATTTACATATCTATACATTTTTTTCTTATTTTTGCATAATTATTTTCTGACCAAGCAGTGTCGAGTAACACCGATTGGCCTAAGGTAGCTCCGCCCTAAGAAATGGAGAACATCATACGCTAGAATGAGTACTAAAAGTAAAGTTGTTCAAATATCCTTTTCATTTTCCGATCAATACATAAGCAACTCAACAAAACTACCTAATAAAACCGACTGTTCAAAAATATATTGCAAAATGCAGTAATCTGCAAAAGAAGGGACAAATATGAAAGACCTCAGAAGGTCTCCAACATTTGATCAAACTGAGAGCTTGAAATGCAGCATGTATGAGTATGACCGAAGCTCTTAGTTCAATCTCTGCGCAGCTTCCTTGGCAAGGACCCTCTCCTTAGCCTTAGTCCTGGCTTGTGATTTGGAGCCCATGATACCACCACCCCATTTCTTCCTGTTCTCCTCGTACTTATCATTGAAGTTAGCCCGAAAAACGAATAGGATTAGATTAAAAAGAAATATGAGGGGGAAAAAAACAAGAGAAACTAATCAGTGATTAGATTTATATACTTTAATTGCCTCCAATACTCTGCTGAACTCCATTTTATCTTCGTTCTTCACGGTTGTCAAGCATAGAGCTGAAGCTGTTTTCTTATGCACAATCTGGACATAACACAATATAATGAGTATCTTATCTGCAGAGAAAGAAATGTTCAAAATACAACATGGAATCTCCATCTTTCTGCAAAGTGCAGGAAGCCAGACGACCAGCTCTACTGGATCAACGTCATGAGCAATCACAACTAACTGTACTTTGTTCTGCAAAGATTTTTATAATAAACAATAATTGGAAACTGAATATACTTGATATAGGATTAAAGGCATTGTGAGACTAAAACAAACCTGCTCAATAAGATAGGTGATGTGCTTAAGACCGTACTTCACAACAATAGGTTTTTTTTGTCTCAGGGGTTTTTCCTTCTGCCTCAGCTTGAGCCCTTTTTACAAGACGCTCTTTCTTTCTGGCTTTGCCCTCAGGCCTGTACTTGAGCAGTATCTTGAACAAGTTTGCAGCTGCATAGTTTTTTTGGGGAGAAAGAGAGGGAGAGGCAGCAACTAAAAAGTTCAGTTCATCCCTAATGAAATTCATGACAAAGCAGCTGTAAAACAGAAACATACATAGAATAGCAAATGATACACCTTCTTGGATAAGAGATAAATACTAAGATAAGAGATTAATGGGCTGGTACTACTACATTGTAGCTTTTCCGTTTGGAATGGCACAAAAAAGGGAACCAAATTTCTTTAACGCGGCACTTAGTAACTTGCTCAGCCATCGTATTTTAAAGGAGAGATAGGAACAATGGCTTGAAAGAGACTGAAATCATCTTAAGAAAAGTTCTCAAACAATCCGGGTAAAAAGATCAGCCAGTTCCATTCATCTACTTGGTTAAAGAAAACCATATTAACAAATACTCCATATGTTCAATTTACATGAATCTTTCTTTTTAACGTGTTCCATACATTTCTATGCAATCTAAAGACCTTTTTTTTTATATATAATAGTATGTCCGGATCAACTTTCCCTTGACTACACCTTCAACTAGCACGGATATCAGGTAACTCTAACCACTAAGGCTTACGCATTTGAGAACAAATCACTCTAATGAGATTCCATGATCTCCAAGTCTGAAGACTCCTTGAATTTAAACTTTCAAACTACTATGGCCATGACATGTTTAAAATCACAAGTGCTTTTGGCATGTGAAAAGGCTTGTTTTTCTTTCTTTTAACTCCATATCAGACAAACACCGCGGAGGAGCAGATCCTAAAGGTTGCATGGAAGCTCTCCACTGAATGGACTGACAATGTTGGAGCAAAAACTAAACAGAAGCCAGAAACACAAGCATCTTGAAGTTGACACGCACGAAGGCATGGCTCAATGCTACTTCCTATGTTTTAATATAAGTGTCTCACTTTACTTTTAAAGTAACTTTCTATGTAGTAATTCTCCAATTCCAACATCCAAGTGGCATGTTTAACCACAAGTTCAAGAGTCATTTTGATAAATTATACATATATTTAGTTTAAGAATGCGATTCAAAAGTCTTTTTTACTTTTAAAATTATGTGTCTAGTCAAACTAATAGCTTGTTTGGCCAAATAAAAATATGCTTATTTTGAGAAGTATTTTTTTGTTGAAGTTTTTTTCGAAAAAATACTTTTGGAGAGTAGCATTTTGTGTTTAGCTAATCAATTTGAAAATCAATTTTGCCAATATTAGAGATTTAATTTGTGCTTGGACAATGTTTCAAAAGTGCTCCTAGGGAAAAGCTTCCTTTTCAGCTTTAGCTACTGCTCAAAAGCACTTACTTTTTTCGTTAAAATCTTGGCCAAACACCTCAACTTTCTAAAATAGACACTTTTAACTTCCAAAAAGCTTGGCTAACCTGGATATAAAACACATAATATGAAACAAAGAGTATTAAACAAAAATAGAACTCTGAAATCATAAACGCTAGGATACAATTGGTCGCATTTTTCTTTGCAGTTAAAACATCATTTCAACAAGCATCGCATAAAAATAAGCAACTTTTAGCTTCCAAAAAGCTTGACTAAACAGGCTATAAAACACATAATATGAAATGGAAAGAGTATTAAGCAAAAAAAAGGAGATTTTAAAAATATACGGCTTTTGAAAATTATTACGCCACGTAATCTAATATACAATATTATACAACATTATACCTGAGAAAAACATTATACATAACGAATTAATCTTTTATAAAGTGTATAATAGTGTATAAAAAGTGTTTATACACAAATATGTTGAAAATCAAATGTTTATACATAAAGTATGGGCTACATGGCGTAATGCACCACTAACGAGGTGTGAGAGATTGATTATAACAAGAGTTAGGAGAGGACTGAGAGAAGTGATTAGATAGCATATGACATGATTTCAGCTCATTGAGGACATAATCCTAGATAAAAAGATATGGAGGTCGAGCAATAGGCTAGAAAGCTAGTAGATAGCCGACTGTTCTCCTTATTAGTAGTATTTAGTTAATACATGCATAATTGTTCTTTTCTTCAAAGTGTATTATTATCTGTTATTTGATTTGCTTTGTATCTGTTATTGTGCTGTTATATTTTACTTGATATCATGCTTTAAATTCTTTTCTTTTCTTCTGAACCTAGGGTCTATCGGAAATAACATTTCTATCCACAAAGATAGGGATAAAGTCTGCGTACATTTTACCCTCCCAAACCCCACTTATAGAATTATATTGGGTACGTTGTTGTTAAAAATAAATTCGCACATCTAACTTCTTAAAATAATGCAGTTCAAATTGAGACCTGGGGTTTGGAGTTGGGCATTAGAAGAGCCTAAACTTCAGAGACGTTCAAAATGTTTTTACTCTTAAAATCACTCTTAAACTTATTCCAAAATACACGTTAGTAATATAATTTTGGGAATGTATCTTTACCTCTTATCTTGTTTGAAGTAAAATTATTACCCCTTCGTTGATGACATGGCAGTGAAAGGGAAAATACTTTTCTAGTGGCGCATAAGTAAAATTCTGAGTTAAAAAGCTGACAAATCATCACATGTCATATTTTAGTTGGATAACTAATTAATTACATTAAATATTTTTTATGTGGTTTTCTCCAAATTGCATCACCCTTCACTTCTTCAGCCATAATTTGCACATTTATTCCGGCAAGCTCTTGGGCTCACCGGAAGAGTAGGCTTAAACAGCGGAAAATAAGAAATGACAGAGATGGATTAAAAAAAAGGAGCTTTCCTAGTTGGGGTTTCGATATTAGGTGGATTTAGGGGTGACAAAATTAACTCAAATTCAAATGACCCGTCCAATTCGCTCAAGTTTTTTATGAGTTTGGACAAGAGTGATTTTTATGATGGGTTGATTTGGACTAGTCCAAATTGATCCATTATAAATCAACAGCTTAAATGAACCAATGACGATGTCCAAATTTATCCACAAAAATGCTTAAAAATAAAGATATGGAAAAATCAAATATCATACAAAATAAAATAACGTCATATAAGGTAAGTTTAAAATTTATAAAAGTAACGGGTCAAGTTGAACAAGTTGATTATGACACATCATTTAACTCATCTGTACCCGCTCATCTTAGCCCATATAAGCTTTGGACGGGTTGAACATTAGCTCGATTCAGCCCATCTTGATCCGTTCAACTTCAATCCAATCGGCTGGTCCTGCTACCATTTGAGGTGGTGAGGAAGGATTTTCCAGTGACGGGCTTCACTGATTTTTGGTTTTGTGGGAGAGGGGTGGTCGCCTGCAAACTTTTTTCCGGCCAAAACTCGTCGGGCTATAATCGCACCTCACAATTACATATTTTTTATCGTACAATTTATGACTTCTGAACATAAAATATTTGAATTTTATTATTGAATTTGAGAGATTAGTCTTCTTTCCTATGACTTATTTTGTGAAAGATTTTCTTGATTTGCAGGATGAAGTGAAGAAGAAGATAGAAATAGGAATTTTTGTGAACTTTTTAAAGAAAAAGATATTTCTTACGTGGAAGATGATCTGGAGCGAGTGTATTCCACCTTCCAACTCATGAGTGGTTTTGGATCTAAAAGGAGGAAATAACTACACATTAAACTAGGGCTGGCCAGTGGGCCGGGACGGCCCGGCCCCGACCCGAGCCCGCTCCGGTCCCGCCCCGACCCCGCCAAAAATAAATAAATAAAATAACGGCGGTCGAACTCAGACGAGACGATGTCTCGCCCTCATGAGACCCGAGCTCGCCCCAGTTCGCTCGCCCGCCCGCCTCGATCCCGACTCACCGACCCGACCCCACCCCGATCCCGACTCCCGACCCCGACCCCACCCTTTTTCCCCTTTGCAAATATGGTTATTGCACCGACGACCATTTTAGGCCCCCTCCCCAACCCCTACCCCTTAATATTTATTTTTAACCCATAAATTATTATATTTACACTTTAACCCAATTTTCCAACTATAAATAACTCATTTTATCTTCATCTTTCTCACAAATCTTCCTACAATCTCTCTAATTTCTCAATATATCTCTCTACAAGTCTACATTGGGAGTGAAGTTGGCAACTAGCTTGAGGATCTTCCATCGAGCAAAGTTTCAATTTTCAACCTCTCGATTACACGTCGATGTTACGTCGACGTTTGATACATTCGTTCCTTCATTAAATTATTATTGTCTGTTTATTTTATTTAGCGCACTTAATTTTATTGTCTTTAATTATTTATTATCATAATTAAAATGGAATGATTAAAATGTATGTTTAAGGGTAAGGGTAAGGGTGCTTCTTCTAGTAGGGACAACATGGCAAGGGTACTTCTTCTAGTCATCTTATTCCTACACAGGATGATTTTGTTGATACTCAACATTTTCCTATAATACCATTAGATTTAAACCATGAGCTATTTTCTGGAACTCAAAAAGACTTTAATTTAGACGATGATCTAGATGATATACCCACTAATGTTGATGACAACACACCCACTAGTGCATCTTCAACTGAAATACCTCATATTCCCCCTAGTATGAGACGAGGTCCAGCAAAACGATCATTAAAATCAGATGCATGGACATTTTTTGATAGGGACGTAGAGAATCAAGTAGCCATATGTAAATTTTGTAAAAATGTTTTAAAATTTAAAACTGGAAAATGTCACGGTGGGACGGGGGGTTTAATTAGACACGTAGTAAGTGCTCATCCAGCTAGGTATGCCCAATACCAGGCTTCAAAACCGGGTGCGCAAACGCCCGCTCCATCGGGACAAGGTTTACATACTGATACTGTCCCAGACCAAGTACAGGATCAAATTAACCCTATGACGGGGGGAATTGTAGGCTCTAAATACAATAAACATAGAGATATGGAAGCAATATCAAAATTAGTTGCTGTGGAGGGTTTGCCTTTTTCATTTCCTTCATCTCCCGGTTTTATTCATTACATTAGAGATATATATAATCCTGCTTTTAACGGTTTTTCTAGATCAACTGTTAAGAGAGATGTATTTAAATTCGCGCATGAATATCAACAATATTTACGTTTTTCATTATATCATTTTAATGGCAAAGTATCTATCACGTCTGATATAGGTCATAGTACTAACGATCATGATTATTTAACTGTAACTTGTCATTGGATAGATTATAAATGGTCTATGCAAAAACGTATTTTAGCGTATAGATATATAGATGATAGGCACACTGGTACTTTTATTGCAAATAATATTTATCAAGTGTGCCATTATTACGGAATAACCGATAAAATTATGACTATTACATTAGATAACGCTTCTTCTAACAATTACGCAATTACAATTTTAAAAAATAGTTTAACTCCATCTTTTCCAGATCATTTTCATATAAAATGCGCGTGCCATATATATAACTTAATTGTAAATGATGGTCTATCACTTTTTGAAGACATTCTTAGTAAAATACAATTTGCTATAAACTTTATTTTTAAAAGTAATAAAGTACAACGTAGAAAAGAATATAAAAAAACTTGTCACGATTGTGGACTACCTTATAGAAAAATTCCACAAGAAGTATCCACTAGGTGGAATTCTTTATACGAGCAACTACTTGTTGCTTATGACTATAGAATACCTATAACTTTATTTTTTAACTCTCATAATAAAAATCCAGCTGATATGATTTTAGATAGTGATTGGGAAATTTTTTTCGAACTTATTGTATTTTTAGAGAAATTTTTTCAAGCAACAAAAGAATTTTTCGGTATATATTATCATACTATTTCAACTATGTTGTTTTATATAACTCTAATATTTTTATTACTTAGTGAATATATGAAAAATCAGCTTATAAGGCAGCTATTAAAAAAATGTTTGTCAAAATAAAAAAATATTTTATTCCCATTCCCTCTATTTATATTATTGGTTCTGTATTAAATTCTACTATTAAAATAGACGGTACTAAATCACTAATTGAAACTATTTACGATTGTATAGAAGTACTACCACTTCCAAGTCCCAAAAATCTAAATCACCCACCACATATTGAACAAACTAAAGAAGAAGTGTAGTCTAGCGTAGAACACCAATGCAAAAATATATATAGATTTTATCAACAAGAAAATGCTAGTAACTTGCCGGCTTCCATACCATCTTCTTCATCTTCAACACAACCTCACAAAAGACATGTTGTTTCTGCGGCTAGTATTGAAAGCCTCAGAAATAGAATGTGCGGCCGTACCTCTACTACTAACCAAATTAGCGAGTTGAATATTTTTGTTTTGCTGGGTTCTGTACCGTATCAAGAAGTTATCAATGAAGATGGACATGAAGACTTGCTGAAATACTGGAGGGGGAATGAGAAGACCTTTCTGACACTTTCATTGATGGTTCGAGATGTTTTGAACATTCAAGCGTCATCAACTGCGTCTGAAAGCACTTTTTTTGCAGGCAGATATCAAATAGGAGACCACATACACTCATTAGCCGGAGACAGCTTGGAAATTGCAGTATTATTCAGAGATTAGATATGAGCGGAGCGGAGAAGGTGCGGTCAACCGGAGATCAACGAAGAAGATGATGAAAACTACAACGAAATCTTAACCGAAGGTAGTGAAAGCGACGTGGATCAATTTGACCAACAAATACCAATTCCAACCGAAGAACCACATGAAATCATCAAGCAATTAGAACTGGTTTTTTTGAGAATGTAATTTTTTTAATTGCAATTATATTATGTAATTTGCAACTTTTGAACAACACCACAAAGTTGCAATTTAGATTTTAGACAATTGTATTTGTATTACAAAAAAATCATATGTCTATTAAATAATATAAGAGGCACAAAAACAGCATTGAGATATTTTTATTACACTATCTTGTTTTGTTTATTGAGTTTTTTTTATACATATGTTATTTAAAATAAAAAAAAAGAAAAACCCGCTGATTCTCGCTTCTAGCTCCGCACCCGAGCCCGCCCGCCCGCCGCCCGAGCCCGCCCGAGCATTAATGGGATCGGGATCGGACGACTTGCTCGATCCCCGCTGACCGACCAGTCCGAACCCGGCCGAGACCCCGACCCCTTCTCCCGTCCCGCCCCGACCCCGCCAGACCCGAGCCCGACCCACTGGCCACTCTTACATTAAACAAGATAAGGGGTAAACAAACATTCGCAAAAAATTGAATTATGGGAGATCGACGGGAATTGAACCCGTGCATGGTGGATTCACAATTCACTAAAGTTAAATTGATAAAGTGAATTTTCGAGACAAATTTAATGTGATTTTATATACTCTCCGGGAGAAAAGATAACTCATTTTAGATTATGGTATGTATTATAACTGAAATTCAAAAGCACAAAAATTAAAATCCCTTTTAGATTATGCACATATAATTTGATGGTAGGTCCTTTTCAACTCTTGCTAAAATGGATCCGAACCGACCAAATCATATTTCTTTGCTCCAAAAGGTGGAATCTCCCACCCCAGGAGCCCCCACACCCCGGTCCGACAGGTCTGTGAAGGAGGTAAATCATGGTGACTCAATTGATTTCAAAGGTTAGGCCGATCACGCGCACAGGGCCCTCCTTTATTTCAAGAAGAAACCCCCACACCGTGACGGATTCGATCCTTGGTCTTTGCTCCAAATATCCCCTTGAAACCAATTGAGTGCCAGCGGACAAAACTAGGTAGGGTAAACTTTTTAAAGTATGGTCCCACCGCTGACCTCATACCCCGAAAATTCCACCTCGGCACTGGCCCTACGGATTAGTATACACCGCTTGGCCTCTGGCGTATGGAGAGGGATTTTTTGGGGAACATTCACTTCTCATTGATCGGAATGACTAACAGGAACCTCAGACATCAATACCCTAATGTATTGGCCACTGGGCCAAACACTTTGGATCCAAATCATATTTCTTTAGTTGAATTTAGTTTCTGCGCAAGTGGGTTACGCATAGTTTGTTTGTTGTATTTACTGTGAAATTTGCATTCAATAATATAATCGTTTTTCATAGGAAAATAGTTGCACTTATGACCCGATGAACAAAGATCCGCATAAAAATAGCACTTAAAATTACCTCACCAGTCACCATAATTGTTGAATTTGTATTTAATAATATCTGTTCAACTTCTTTGTAAAGGGGTTTTACCTTTCATTATTTAATGTATCCTTAGTCTGTTTCTTCTACAGTCACCGTGTTGAAATTTCCATTTTCGAACTTGCAAGAAAGAAAGAAAAAAAGGAGCTTCAAATTGAAATATTTTCTGAATTCTGATACTTCATAAGAACTTTGGTTTAGGCTTAATCTTAACTTTTTAGTTTTACATTTTCAACTTTTCCGGTCAGTCACTCGGATCAAGTAAACGCAAGGCATCACTTGAACAACAATATTGGTCGATTGCACAAAACTGTCAAGAAACAAGCCTTTACGGTTGCTGCTTACAACCTTCAACTTGCAGTTAAACACTGTCACCAATCAAGAAATTTTACCATGTCATGTTTAGGTACGGCAACGGATCAGATTTGAACCGGATCCTACTAGATCCAGATCCGTTTTTCATATCTGAATCCAGATCCGGATCCAGATCCAGATCCATCGGGTCCATAAAAAAAGATTCAAATCCGGATCCATCGGATCCACGGATCGGATCTGGATCCACATGTAAAAAAAATTGCGCTGCTAAGAATGTAACTTTGCTAAGATTTTTTTTTTGAACTGACAAACGATTTTTACTTAGCTAACAGTTTACTGTGTTTCAATTTTGAAATGTTCATATGAGATATTTTGTTCGTTGTCTCGTTTTGATTGTGAGCTATTAATTGAAAATGTTGGACAATGACAATAGTTGTGGAAAATGCTAATTAGTATTTCCACAATGCAAAACTTGTATGTGTTTGAAATCTTCACAAATGAAGTGAATATAATTTTAACTACTTATCTATGGAGATGTTAGTCATTCACTAATATAACATTGATTTTATTATCGAAGTTACCTCTTTATTTTTTGATTTTTGAGTTAACACGGGGATAAATTAAACTTATTTTGAGAATTAAACTTGCAAGAATGTGCTTAGATATTTTAAGAAAATACTTATAAAATTACATTCTAAAGTTATGAATATATTTAATAAAAAACGGATCCACGGATCGGAACTGGACCGGATACGGATCTCAAATACAAGATCTAAATCCGATCCGTCAGAAATGGATCCGGATCGGATCCGGATCCGTCGGGTCCAAATTTTGAAGATCCATATCCTATAAAACGGATCTGAATTCACCGGATCCGGACTGGGTCCAGAATCCACTGCCATCTCTAGTCATGTTGGACCAGACACCAATGCACAGTACAAAAGTTTGTTCAGATGAATCTTCAGAAATTATTTTTACCTTTTCAATAGTTCATAAGTCTGGTTGAACTGTTCTGTGGTGGATTTCAGCTGAAGATTGCTCTATAGGAACTTCTCGCACGCGTGAGAGAGAGAGAGAGAGAGAGAGAGAGAGATTCAAGAACGGATGGGTGAAGAAAGAAGAGATTTCAATGCAAAAAAAAAAAAGGTTAATGTACCTTACAATCACATATTTGGACGAGTAAATATATAAATCTTTGAAAAGTTTATTCAAAATAAATTTTGAAGCATAAGAAAATCTCTTAACAAGCAGCCAGTAGAATTATTAGCTCAAAATAGTGTGCTACCAGTACTGGTCAGTAAATACAATCCGTGTATAACTCAAGAAAGCTAAACGCAAGATCCATTTTTGGTCCAGCAACTACAAGTCCTGCAACTCACACATAATTTCTCAACCAACAAGTAACTTGTTCTCTTCCAAGAAACTGTAGGTAGGCACCTCCAGATTATATGGCGCAGGTCCTTTGCGAATTCTACCAGAGATGTCGTAGTGTG
The DNA here is from genome assembly GCA_029783415.1 of Anisodus acutangulus. Taxonomy (NCBI): domain Eukaryota; kingdom Viridiplantae; phylum Streptophyta; class Magnoliopsida; order Solanales; family Solanaceae; genus Anisodus; species Anisodus acutangulus. The sequence goes on along the minus strand of CM056492.1, from coordinate 57,219,965 downwards.
AACCATGGCACGGGCAAAACCAACCACCAAAATCACCAGCATTTGGTAAAGGGATGCACCCTAAATGAGTACATACCCCAACAACCACAAGCCATTCTGGATTTTTGACCCTCTCAGCATCTTGTTGCGGGTCACGGAGGGAGCCAAGATCAACACTGTTAGCCAATTTGATGTCGTCGTCAGTGCGGCGTCTGATGAAAACGGGCTTCCCACGCCACTTAACAGTAACAGTTGACCCTGGTTCAATGCTTGAAAGATCCACCTCAAGAGAAGCAAGTGCAAGGACATCTTTACTAGCAGACATACTCAGAACAAACTTAAGAATCAAGAGGCGAATCAACGAGGCATAGACGAACCTGCCTCCTGTCAAGACGAAGTAAGCAAAGGCACGTTTGCTCGGGTCACCAGGTGGATAACGCTCATGGTTGTGCTCATCGTATACAATTTTTGAACTGGGGCTCTTAATAGCAGCCACTGTCGCTGAGAGATCTGAGACTAAACCCATCTGATGTGCGGGAGAAACTGAATTAGATGAGAAACCTGAAACATTTGAAAATTGTTGGAAGTTTGCTACAATATGAACTACTATCCGCAGAACTGCAACCACATTCCAGAATTTATCAATAATCCAAATAAAACCAAAGAACAGCAACAGCACAATGAGATTTTCCATGTTCGGTTGTTTGCATCAGAAAACAATTCGGTTTTAGATTGATTTTGATTTAGATTTGATTTGTTTGATTTTGAATATATTCTTAGTAAAAAAAATGTGTGTTACTGACTAGTTATAGAGAGGGTGGTTTAGTACAATTTACTTTACCAGATAATAAAATGATTATGTACAAGTTGGAATTTTTTTTTACAAGAGCAGCCTTTTGGTTGTTCTCTGGAAACAAAGCAAATTGTTGCAACTGGCCAATAGGTTAGACACAAATGGCTACACCTTTTTATCAGTAGGTTATTATAATAGCTATATACTAGCAGAAACTAGTTCTGTTTCCAAGAATTTCTCCTTTTGACAACAATCTAGAACAAGTTCTCATGAAGTATTACCATAAGCACTTTCATCCCAAATCTTACCGGGTAACTGATTTAAGACTCAAAGCTCCTCCCAGACTCGGAGGTAAAACACAGACACACTCTTTTTCTTTGTTACCCATCTTTCCTGCCAATACTTCTCTCATATTTATCTTTATTTTGTATGATGTAGGCCTGAGATGAATTTAAATGGGGAACATGGTCAATGAGTATTGTTGGGGATTGAGGTGTAGTTGCTGTTGAGCCGTCCTCCTTCCTACAGTGAGATAATCGGTGGGACTGCAAACGTGGAGAAACTTAGCTTTACTCATGAATAAAACAGTTTAAGCATTGCACTTCAGTTTTCTTTCACTTTGAAAAGCATAACTAAAGGTTATGTCGTACTAGGAGCTATATTATTAATCCAATGTCTTGTTAACAATTTTTTTTGACAAGGTTCTTATCAACAATCTGGTGTGCATTTTTGGTCCTCTTGTATTAGCTGTCCACTCAATCAACAAAAAGAACATTCCACATTACTTAATACCACTGGACAACGTATTGGCACAACTTCTATAATAACGTTACTCTCTCCATTTCATTCTATACGGTGGTGTTCAACGGTGCACCAAGTTCAAGAAAGAAAGAAAGAAAGAAAGACTGACTGCCATATACAAAATGTATCGTTAGAACATGTTGTCTTACATATGCCACAATATTTCTATGGCTACAAGATCATGTCATTAATGGTAAATGGAAAGTTTTTAGTTAAAGAGTAGTCAAATATAGGTGTCATTTCTTTGGAATAGACTAAAAGGGAAAAGTGTCATACAAAATGAAACTGAGGGAATATATACATATTTCAGCGCCAAATTTCATAATTCTCAATTACTATATACAAGTATAAGTTGATATGTAGGGCTAGAATTACGCAGGCTGATATATGGTGGAGACTAGAAGCTATGCAGTGGCCACATGTCGACACATTTTTTAATTTACAGCCATAAAAATCCAGTTGACAATCCTCAGTCATTCAAAACTATGAAAAGAGAAGTCAAGTTTCATTACCTTCACCTCCCTCTTACCCTAATCTACCTTGTGGTCTAGGAAAGCACATACACTCAAAGCCAAATCCAGTCTTGGCACAACAACCACATTGCGAAACTTTATACAACAATTACGCCTCAGTCCCAAACAAGTTGGGGTCAGCTATATGAATCTCCACTACTTCATTTAAGCTCATTTACCATTATTGTGTAACTTAATGAAAACAAATAATTAAAATGAGACCATAAGAAAGGCATAAACTGCGCTCCAAGATGCAATTCCCAATCAAACGGGTGTTGGATGCAACCCCAAAAATCAGTGGTATAATAAGTGGATTACAAATAACCCCTATATAAGTTAATTCAACGGAGTTACTATAGTCCACAACTCCACTGCCGCCCCTCTTTTATCCCCTTACAGAGGAAACTATCAATCATTTTCCATCTACAGCTACCGGATCTACAGATTGAACAATAAAATATCACAACAGCTTTTCCTATTCCCAATTCCCCCAACTTAAGCTTTCCATATTGAACATCCTTAGGACTGCAAATACATTGAAGCTTAAATGTACAATTCCCATCTCCGATAATTCAGTGAATGCATAACAAAAAAATGAACTTTTAACCGAAGAAAATAATAATGATAACCACACCATCTCAACAGCTTTTCGATTCCCAATTCCCTCAATTTAAGTTCTCGATATCGAACATTCTTAGAAGTGCAAAGGCATTGAAACTTAGATCTAAAACTCCCATCTCCAATAGTTCAGCACCAAATAAATACATAACCAAAAAAAAAGAAACCAACCTTCTAACAAAAATAAAAGAAGACAATAATCATGACATCACAACAGCTTTTCGGTTACCAATTCCCTCTACTTAAGTCTCAATATTAAACATCCTTAGGAGTGCAAATGCATTGAAACTTAGATCTGTGATTCCATCTCCAATAATTCAGCACCAAATAAATGCATAACTAACAAAAAAAATGAACTTTTAACCAAAAAAAACTAACCACCACAACATTTCAATAGCTTTTCGATTCCCAATTCCCTCTAAAGTTCTCGATATGGGACATCCTTAGGACTGTGAATGCCTTGAAACATAGATCTAAAATTCCCATCTCCAATAATTCAATACCAAATCAATACAGAACAATAAAAACCTGACCTTTTAACAAAAAAAAAACTAACACTCACAACAGCTTTTCGATTCCAAATTCCCTCTCGATATCAAACATACTTAGGAGTGCAAACGCATTGAAACTTAGATCTACAACTCCCATCTCCAATAATTCAGCACCAAATAAATACATAACCAATAAAAACCAAACTTTTAACAAACAAACAAAAAACTAATAATCACAACAGCTTTTCGCTTCCCAATCCCCTCTCCTTAAATTCTCAATATGGAACATCCTTAGAAGTGAAAACGTATTGAAACTTAGATCTACGATTCCCATCATTTTAACAAAAAGGAAAATAACTAATTATCACAACAGCTTTTCAATTCCCAATCCCCTCTACTTAAGTACTCAACACCAAACATCCTTAGGAATACAAATACATCGAAACTTAGATCTACAATTCGTATACCCGATAATTCAGTACCAAATAAATATATAACAACAATAATCACAAGAGCATAAAAAATCAAATGAAATGATGATTAAGGAATGAACCTCTGATTTGATCTAGAAACGAAGAGGCGAGGGAAGGAGAAGGAGATCTGGCCGGAGATGAATCATCGGAAAAAGTGAAAGTGGTTCGGGTGAAAAAGCTGGATGAAGATCGAACGGCTGAAGAAGAAGAGAGCTTTCTACCTGCTACTCGAAGCATCTCTGTTGTCATTTAGAGTTTCTTCTCTCTTGTCGATGATGATGGAGAGGAAATGAAGACTTTGTTTTTTTCCTTTTTTCTCTTTGATTTTCAGAAGAGATAAACTTCTTGTTCCCTTTTCTTTTTAAAAGAAATAAGAAATAAACCAAGTTAGAGGTGTTTGTGGCTCACTTTGATTGAATAAATATTTGCTTATGAAAAAATTGAAGTCGGTTTTTGTTAAATATAATAATATATCAGTCAACAACAACTATAAAACTGTTGTAAATAAATTGGATGGTTGTTAACGTAATAATATTATCACTAGACTTTGTCATCTAGAACAAATACTTTGAAAGTTTAGAACGTATTGATTTTCTTTTTTTTCATTAATGACTAATATTTCTAAACATGGATTTGTTGTCCTGAATATATCGAGCAAAAGCTACTTGTCTTGGGTGCTTGATGCGAAAATTCATCTTGATGTAATGGGTATGGCAGACACCACTAAAGATAAAAATCAGGCATCAAATCAAGATTGTGCCAAGACAATGATAATCCCCTGCCATCACTTTGATGAGGGCTGAAATTGGAATATCTCATTGTTAAAGATTCTCTTATGATGTGGAATAATTTAAAAGATGGATATGACCACGTGAAGATAGTCATACTTCCGCAAGCACATTTTGATTAGATCCATTTGAGGCTACAAGATTTTAAATCCATCTGTGAGTGTAATTCCTCCATATTCAAAATTATTTCTCAGCTAAAATTATGTGGTGAAAATATCACTGACCATGATATGCTAGAGAAAACATTCTCCATTTTTTCTGCCTCGAGTATGTTCCTGCAGCAGCAATACCGAGAGATGAGGTTTCAGAAATATTCTGACCTAATTGCACATCTTTTAGTGGCTGAACAACATAATGAACTTTTAATACGAAATCATGAAAATCGACATACTGCTACTATCCCATTCCCTAAAGTGAATGGGGCAAACTTTCACTAATCTAGGCATGGGAGAGGTCATGGCCCCAGTCATGGTCATGATTTCTAATCATAGTTGTCGTTCTACATCAAATAATACCCTTCAACACCAGCAGTGTAAAAAGAAGGATGAAAAGCATGAAGCAATGCAAAAGAAAAGTTCAAAAGATAAATGTTAGAAGGAAAAGGGCACTGGGCACGTACTTGTCATACACCAAAGCACCTGGTTGAACTTTATCAAGCCTCCCTAAAAATGACAGAAAAGAATGCTGAAGCAAATCTTCTCACCTGTATTAAGCAGAAATTAGTACAATTGAAGCACACTCGATCATAAACTAGAAGTTTAATGATTCAAGTACTTTTGTGATTTGGCATGACCGGATAGGTCATCCTGGATCAATAACGATGAGACGAATCATTGAAAATTCAAATGGGCATCCACTCAAGAACCTGAAGATTCTTGAAAATGATGAATTTTCATGTGATGCTTGTTGTCAAGGAAAATTGATAACAAGACCATCGCCAATGAAAGTCGGCATTGAATCCCCTGCCTTTCTAGAGCGTATACATGGAGATATATGTGGACATATTCACCCACCCTCTGGGTCATTTAGGTATTTTATGGTCCTAATAGACGCATCTTCAAGGTGGTCTGCCTCTTATCGTCTTGCAACCTGGCGTTTGTGAAATTATTGACACATATATTATGCTTAAGGGCACAATTCTCATATTATCCCATTAAGGCTATACGTCTTGATAATGTTGTAGAATTTACATCTCAAGCTTTTGATGATTATTGTTTATCAGTTGGAATAGAAGTTGAACATCTTGTAGCTCATGTTCATACTCAAAATGGTCTTGCTGAATCATTTATTAAGCGATTGTAATTGATAGAAAGGCCACTACGTATGAAAACACGGTTGCCCACTAACGTCTGGGGCCATGCTATCTTACCTGGATCGTCGCTTATTCATTTTAGACCGACTTATTATAATAAATACTCTATGTCACAATTAGTATTTGGTCATGAACCAAATACTACTCATCTCTGAATATTTGGTTGTGTTGTATATGTGCCGGTTGCACCACCACATCGCACTAAGATAGCCCCCAAAGAAGGTTAGGAATATATGTTGGGTTTGAATCACCCGCTATTATTAACTACCTTGAATCATTAATGGGAGATTTACTCACTGCTTGATTTGCAGATTGTCGATTTGATGAAATAAATTTCCCACAATTAGGGGGAGAGATGAAAGAAATTAAAAGAGAAATTGCATAGAGAGTTTCATCACTATCTCATTTTGATCCACGTGTCCCTGCATGTGAACATGAGGTCCAGAAGATCATTCACTTGTATAAAATAACAAATCAAATGCCAGACGCATTTACTGATTTGAAATGTTAGTCAATATGGGCAGCATCTACCCATGTGGAAATATTTTGTTCTTTTTGATGTCACCAATGACATCAAGAGGAGGTTTCACCCCTATAAATAGATGTACTCCTTCTCTTGTAGAGATCATCCAAAAACAAGAGAGAAAAAACTAAGAGAAATACTCTTAGTGAAAAGCTTAAGCATGAGAAGCTTTTGAGAGAATTTTGGTTAGGTGTAGTTGGGATTGGGGTTGTGAGGTTGAGTGTTGTAAAGACTTTTATAATATTTCTCCCTTAATAATAGTGAAATTTGCATCGGCAAAGTGGACGTAGCTCTCGCATTGATAGTGAACCACTATAAATCTGTGTGTGTCATTTGTTCTTCGCTTATTTTCTGTTTTCTTATTAGGTCGGATTTGGGACTCAAATCCTAACACTTACTTTTTCGGATTGCGCTATCATGGTTTATTCGCTTTTGATACCAGCATTTTCATACTGCTTTAAATTTTTCCTGACCATTTCTCTTGCTTGCTCTACTCTTGCTTTGATTTTGTTTTGCTTGTGCTTACGCTCTGTCTTGAGCCGAGGGTCTCTCGGAAACAACTTTTCTACCTACCAAGATAGAGGTAAGGTCTGCGTACACTCTACCCTCCCCAGACCCCACATTGTGGGATTTCACTGGGTATGTTGTTGTTTGTAGATAGTTTGTCTTACTTTCTTCTGGTTTCATAGCACATATATTGCCTACAAAACTGGACTCATTGTCAATTATATGTGAATGCATCAGTTGTGTACCACGATTTTATCATTTACATTATTTGATCTTCAATTGTTTATTAACTCTATATCTTATCTTAGTATTATTAACATAAAAAGCCTCAACTGTCCTATGGTCTCTGTACGGATGTGGAAGTGTACATGCCCACCTTACTTAAATATTAAGCATTAGAGGTGAGGGTATATGGTTCTTAGTGAACCTTGCATCTGGACTAAAGAATTGTGTTTAAGGACTAACTAATCAGTGACATGTGGATGTTGTAGCGAATGCTCCCGTGCTTTGATACGAAATCCATCAGAGGCAGTTAAAAGTTTACTAAAAGTTAGTTATCCTAAACAACTTATGCCAGCCTATTGGTCGTGTTCTAACTGTATCAAGATATCAAGTTAAGTTAGTTTAGGCATTCAGAGACAACCAAACATATCGTACTGATTGAGACGAATTTAAGACAACCAAGCATATTGAACTTATTGAAAACATTACATAAATGAACCATAATAATAATCTATCTTTCAAATGATATGAAATGAACTAAGTTGTATTGTCCTATTTCATTGTAAAAAAAAAAAACGTACTGTATTAAATTTGTAAGAATATAACATATAGCCAATCAGCTTTGGTTACACTTGTTATTGAAAACATTACATACTTGATTTGAACAGTTGCGATAAGTTATTGTTGAGTTGAGAAAGACTTGTAATGCTTGACATCAGTGGCAAGACCATTGATAAATCCAGCAGCTGCAACAAGTGATACGATTAGGCAAGTCCAGCTCAGTATTTCCAGCCATACCCATGTGAAAGAATACTTTGGTATCTTTCTCTGGGCAATGTGCATCTCTATTGGGAAGTAGACGGTTAATGGATAGAAGTATGTTGCCCCTATCAAACCCAAGAAGTCATTGAAGAAGGGGAATATCATGGCAATCACGGCTGTCACTACAACATATGTTGTTTTCCACACCAACTTGAACAAGTTGACGTTGTATTTAGCGCCACAGCATGTTCAGAGTTGATGAATTTGTTGTCTGGCCATTGCTTGCTGCATCGAGCCTCCGATAAGGTGGATGGCAATGCAGATGTTGGCCAAGTCAATTAGCCAAAAGGGTTCATAGAAACCAATACCAGCGAGGGAATTCCCTGGAGCTTTGTTTCCAAAGGCTGCATAGCCGGTGGTACCACATAGTATATAGAACAATGTTGTGGTGGAAACTCCTTCTAGTGATGCTCTCTTCATTACCTTGCTTTCTGGAGGCGATGATCTCAAGTCTTGTATTTCAATGAGAATGTTGGAATAAGCATAGGCAAATGCAGTATCTCCAATGGCTTGGAAGCTTTTCCATACTTTCTCTGATTGAGATACATCCACCCCAACTGCCACCCCTGTTAGGCTTGTCTTTACGTGGTGCCCCACACCTGCAACTTTGGCTATAGAGAGTCCAAGACCAATAGAAGAGTAAGCAAAAGACATAACCGCAGCAAGAATTGATAGCCATGATAGCTTGTGGAAGTTTGGTATTTGGCTAAGAATTATTTGAATCATTGCAAATATGATCATATATCGGGAGCTCTCAATTGAGCAACTAGCTTAGTGGCCATTTTTGTGAAAACAATTTGACCTCTTTACTGCCACCATACTAATAGATGTTGTTATTCTGTTTCCAATGGTAACTCCGATGAGGTTAGCATATTGTGCAATTCCGCATAGTGTCACTTTCATACCTCCTAAGTGAGAGCGGACGACGTCCATGTAAGTATAGTTTCTCTGGCCAAAAATCGGGCTTGGAGAACGGTAACAGTCGGCAAGAAGTGTAGAAGTTAAGTAATGAAAGAAAAAGCAAAGAGAACAGCAAGGCCAGCCATCCATCCTAATTGAGTCAAAATTTAAGACGTAACTAACAATATGTTAGCAATTAACTTCACCTACCAACAGAAAAATAAAAACAATGCTTGCTATTTGAGATTATTCGTATCATAGAGCTTGCACAATAAAATTATAGTGCAACACATCTTAGCTTGAGGAACTGATTTCTGATACTCGCAAGTTCACCCCTAACAGAAGGGGCATTCCCCTCAAAACTCTAGGACGGAAACCAGAACAAACTTTCCTCTATTTCTGCAATTATTACTTTCCAATTTTTTTCTTGATAAATATAAAAAACCAATCTTTATTCTAAAGTAATGAAGCTTCTTGATTGTTAGCCACTATTCATCCATACCCGCAAGTCTAAAATAGGAGTATCTGAAGAAACTCAACCAACTGTGCTCCAGTACATTTTACTCTTCCCAAAGCAGAGCTAAAAAGTTAAAACTGTTTGTGTTTCTTTATGCTCCATACATTTACCTACTAGCACCCCTTTCAGCTTAAAAGTTAAAACTTCATAATAATCAGTCTTAGGACCCATTTTCAGGATCTACCAGGTATATTTAAATTTTGTTCAAAAAAGAGGTATACCCCATGCCTGTCCCGGTTAAGTAAGCCTAATTCAGCTTAGACGAGAGACTGGCATCTTATTCTACTTTTTGGATGATTATTCGCTAATCCAATCAATAATAAGTTCAATTACAGCAGAGCCTAATTAATATCACCCAAACGTAATGCAACATCACCATACTTCAAAAAATTCCAATTTCTAGCAGTGAATCCAAATAGATTGTTTAAGTTTTTATATATCAAGTGCAAATCCAAATAAATAAATTTGCTTATGATGACATAACCTTACAGCACATGGACCAGCACAGTGAAATCGTCCATTAAATTTGACAGAACATTTTCCTTTCCTATGGATACATATGTTAGTAACTCAGAACAGTCAGGTTGATTGAGAAGACAAATGTTAATCATGCTTGCATTACTTTCTATAGAAGAAGACAGTCCCTTTAGTACTCTTCCTTCTTTTCCCCAAAAACTCTTCAAATGGATCATGGGGGAAAAAGTTAACCAGCAATCAATTGAATGTCGAATTTCGAATAAAAATTTCATTTCAATATAGCAATGTATTCATGAAATACTTCAATGAGGCAAATGTAGCAGATGTTTGAATTCAATTGAAAATAGGGTGAGGGAGTGAATGCACAAGCTACCTCCAAGGCTTCAGTCACCATTTTTTGGTTTCCTTTCAATGCAAGTCCAAGCTCCTTTTTGATTGGTGTTATGACCAGTTTCTGATGTTACACAAACAATTAAAATCAGGTGGTTACCAAAATGCACACCAATCATATTCATGAATGATAATTAGCTTAAACAAACAGCTACCTCTACTTCTCTTGGTTCTGAAAATTTCTCGCTAGCCACAAGAGCTACAGAACTTTTTTCCTGTCACCCAAAAATGTCCAACATGTTATCAGCACATGCTAGATAATATCCAGATCACCAAGGAGGAGAATATTGCAAGAAGTTAAAATATATGCTGACATTTAGAATTCATTCTGATTAGCGGCACTGTAATGGATTTCTGAAAAGGTCTAAGTCATCGATGTCATCACTAATGCTTCTTATTCAAAATGGATAATCCAAATGGTATACACCAGTTATGTCAGTAAAGAGTGATGCATATTTAAAGAAACACTAGGGAATATATACAAAGATGAATAAGAATAAAACATAGAGAGAGCTGCGAATCTACAGAAAATGGGTTAGGACTCTAAAGTCTAAAACTGCACAAGTTCTTCAAACCCATATACACCACCCTATCCACGGCAAGAACTGATTTCTCAAAGTATTTCTACATTTAAGTTATGAAGAAATTCACTAAGTTTTCAAGGCATCTGCTGCATTCAAAAATGACCACTTGAGACAATGCAAAGCATTACCAATAATTCATTGGCCGCCTATCCTCATTCAAAAGCTGGATAATGTCATTAGACGTTTATCTTGTGTTTAAGAAGCAAAAAACACTGCTTATTTCCCTTTAAGATGAATTCTGTCAAGTAAATTACTAACAAAAGGATCTATGGTGGTGTTTATTTGAGGTATCTTTTTCGGACTCTTGGAAAAACATTACCAAGAACATTGCTTTTTAAGTTTTTCTAAAGCCCTTGCAAAATGCCTTAGAAAAATACTGAATTAAGCATATACTCAGAGTTTAAAGAGAAATATATATCCCAGTATAACTAGATTAAGCATAACTAATCCCAGTATAACTAGATTAAGCATAACTAATCCCAGTATAACTAGATTAAGCATAACTAATCCCAGTATATCTAGATCAAGCATAACTAATTCCAGCACAACTTGTTTCAAACAAAACGAAACTGTATAGGAGCTAACCTGACGCCAGAAGGCGAGTACATTAGACTTGACAGAACAACCAGGAGGACCGTAATCATAAAGGCCAGCAACACCTCGATAAATTTTGAACGACGGACTGAAAAAAAACCGTCGTTCGAGAGTGTTAACAACAGCCTGACGGAACGCATCTCTGTTGCCGGACGACGAACCGCCACCGGCGAGAGCAGCTTGGAGCTGGCTTTCGATTGATGTTTTCTCGAGCTTCAAAGCGTTTAAAGCTTTAATGGCAGCATCAATATCCGGCTTGGTAGCACCTGATGACTTTAATTGACGAACGGCGCCACCTTGAACGTCGATACTCGATTGTTTCTGAGCAAGAGCTCTCCGAAGTGAGTCTTCATCGGCGCCGGCGCCGGCGGACATAGTAGAATTAGGAGCTCCGATGTAGGGTTTAGGGAAATGAGTGGATATTACGTGGCGGCGAACGGAAAGTGCGCACGTACTGAAAGCACGAATTATACGCATGCGGCACTATAGCCCACTTCGCTCAGTACTAAGTTTCGCGTAAAGAGGTTAATCAAAACAAGAAAATATTAAAACAATGATAATATTCTATTTCAATAAAGTAAATAATATACAATTTATATATTTTCTGTAAAAAAAATCTCGACTAATTTCAAGGGCCTTTGAATTTGGTAGATGATAACTGAATTGCAGGATTAAGAATAATCGAGAATTCAATAACTGCAGAGGAGTTTCAACAAAGGAAACTCGAGCTTAACAATTGGGGAAAAATAGGGGAATATGATGATTTGAAGAAGAAGAAGTAAAGGGTAACAATAGATTTTCATAGATGATAATGAATCTAATACAATGCTTATATCGATCAACTAGTTACAGTTATCAATGAGTGAGTCTGTTATTCTAACTAACTATCTAACAAAATTGCCATATAGGCTAACTAACTCTAATTCTTATACTAATTATAATTATGTGTATCAATACTCCCATCCGCAAAAGATTCTTGTCCACAAGGATTAAACTGAGAAAATCTGGTAGATAGAACATTAGCAAACTCCCAAGTGGCATGATTAGCAGTAAATCCCATCCATTTGACAAGCACCTGGGTGACAGCCATGTCGCCCATCTTCACCATTCTTCTCTGCAGATAAACTCAGGCTGATGACAATAGGGATTAGCTATGTCAATAATAGGAGGCTAGACAATATGATCATGAATTGTATGGCATTTTTTTAGTAGTGCACATGAACAGTGGAGTGAATTTTAACTGAGGGTGAGAATAGCAATGCATATGCAACAATTTGGAAGGGACCATAGTATCTAGCAGCTAGTTTGTGAAAGGGTTTAGTAGTGAGGGTAGACTGCTTGTAAGGTTGCACTTTAAGAAAGACTCAATCTCCCACATCAAAATTTATGTCACTCATATGAGTATCTGCTTGTTGTTTCATTCTGATTTGAGCTCTACCCAAATGACGTTTTAGTAGTTGTAACTTCAACTCTCTGTGAATCAATGTCTGATCAACTTTAGCTGAAGCTGATTCACCAACCAAGTAAGGTAAATGGAGGGGTGGAGGCCTTTCATATAGAGCTTCATAAGTTGTTTTAATAGTTGAATGGTATGATGTGTTATACCAATACTCAGTCATAGGCAAGCAAGAAAACCAATCAGTAGTATCTTCAAGACAAAAACATCTCAAATAGGTTTTTAGGCATCTGTTTAAGATCTCAGTCTGGCCATCAGACTGAGGGTGATAAACTGTAGAAGTGTTCAATTGCACACCTTGCAATGTGAACAATTCTTGCCAAAGGAACTGAGAAATACAATGTCTCTGTCACTAAGAATAGATTCAGGTAGACCATAAAGCCTAACAATGACATCTAAGAAAATGTTGGCAACATACTGAGTAGTATAAGGGTGTTTCAGAGTGATAAAAACAACCTTTTCAAGGTTGCTTAAACTTCAGAATGGCCCTATGCAAACTAGAATGCCATAGTTTAATTATCTCAGTTCTCAACTGACATACTTTTCCAACTACCAGTTTCCCCTTCCTTCTCAGTTGGTTGTTCGATCAAGTAAACTGAGAATGTCTATTAGGAGTTGCTTGTAGTTTCTCAATCAATGCTTTGAGTTCTGCATCAGTGGCCCAACTATCAAATGGCTTATAGAAGGTAATTGTCTGTAGGAGAAATCAGTATAATCATTAACTTAGCCCATGTAACTCTTGATAAAGCATCAACCACCTTATTTTCCACCCCCTTTTGTATTCAATAGTATAGTCAAAAGGCAACAACTTAGTTAACCAAAGTAACTGAGAATTGGTATGCAACTTCTGTTCCATCAAGTACTTCAAAGCCTTTTGATCAGTCAAGATGATGAATTTCTGCCCCAACAAACATTGAGACCACTTTGTTACTGCATGGACTATGGCTAATAACTCCATGTCATATACTGATAATGCAACATGCCTTGGTGATAGAGCTTTGCTAATGAAGGCTATATGATGGCCTTGTTGCATTAGCATAGCTTCAATTCCATACCTCACTGGCATCAGTCTCCACCATAAAGGTCTTGTTAATGTCAGGCAAAGTAAGTACAAGAGCTTTGGTCAGTGCAGACTGCAATTTCTCAAAACAATCAGTAGCTTGTTCAGACCATTTGAAACTGTTTTTTTTCAAGAGGTCAATGAGAGGTTTAGAAATCACCCCAAATCCTTAGATAAATCTTCTATAATAACCAGTCAATCTAAGGAACACTCTCAATTGTTTAAGCGATGTTGGAATAGGCTATATCAAAATTGATTCAATCTTTTTGAGGATCGGTGCGGAAAGGTCTTGGTTTGGTATGGCATTAGAGAAAACTTGTTATGGTTATGCGGCTATATAGAAAAGGCGGGTGGGGCTTCAGGCGGCTTTTTTTATGAATGGTAATGAAGTGACCCAAGTATTCTATCTTGTGAACTCCGATTTTTTTTTTACTTTGCTCGGCATACAACTGGTGCTTCTGCATCTCTTGAAATACAACTCTCAAATGCCCTAAGTGATCCTTGATATCCCTGCTATAAATCAGGATATCATCAAAGAAAACTAGTACAAATTTCCTTAAAAACTGCTTGAAAACAGAGTTCATTAGACCTTGAAAAGTTGCAGGGGCATTTGATAACCCAAATGACATAACTAGGTACTCATAATGACATGAATGAGTCCTAAATGCAGTTTTGGGTACATCTTCAGTGGCCATCCTCAATTGGTGATAACCAATTATAAGGTTAATTTTTGAAATATTCTAGATCCTCCAAGCTCATCCAACAAATCCTCCACAACATGAATAGAAAATTTGTTCTTCACATTAGCCTTGTTCAAGTCTCTATAATCAACACACAACCTCCATGTTCCATCCTTTTTTTCCCCACCAATACCACATGTGCAACAAAGGGACTACAACTTGGTTGAATGATTCCTTGTTCTAGCATCTGATTAACTAAAGACTCAATCATATCATTTTTAATTGATGGATACATGTATGGCTTCTTATTGATTGGTTCAGTACCAACATACAACACTACTTTATGATCAAACACTCCTCTAGAGGGTGGAAGGGTAGTAGGTTCTGCAAATAATCCTTTAAACTCAAGCAACAAATTGTCTAATTTAGGATCAGTGACAGGTGTATCCTTAGTCTCTAGGGAATACTACTGTTTATCCTCATTCAAGTTTGATACCAACTGAAGCATATAGAGTTGTGAATGGTTACATGTAATTTTGGCTAACTTCCCAATTCATGTGCTTAGTATCTGCCTGCCAGCACCTCTTAGAACATGATTTTTGTCATGTACATGAACTCCATTGTTAAGTTCCTAAAGTTCATTTTGATGTCTCCTAGAGTCAATAGCCATTGAACTCCCAGGGCTATTCCACAGATCCCCAAAGGTAATATCAAGAACTCAGCAAAAAATTATGCTCTTTGCAATAACCAAGAGATTCTACATACCTTATCTACTGGTATACTATCATTTGTTTTAGCCACTGGTTGAGTAATAGTTTGAATGATAGGACACCCCAATTGTATTATGTGAACTTCATGTATCCACCAATATCTATAAAGGTTTCTTGGCATGGTAACCAGTAAATTTTAAAGTTCTATACCCTAATGATCTATTTAAGGCATGCATAGAGATTTCCAATTGTTCTTGAGCATGTTCCACCGTATGATTTACCTTTTCAGTTTATGGTTCTTGTTCACAACCCTGATCTTTTTTTTTGCTCCTCCAACCCAAAAAGGTATAGTTGTTTCAAATTTCTACAGTTGTGGTCTGGAACATATTTCTCATTACAAAAGAAGCAAAGTCCTTGAGCCCTCTTTTCATTCATTTCTTTTGGGGTGAAGGTTCTTCTATTGAATCCTCTTTGAACTGGTGGTCTACTCCTATTAGGATTTGGTAAAATGGGCTTGTTGTTTTGAGTTCTCTGATCATTAAACCTTCTTGAAGAATTTCCGATATGCCTTGAACTCATAGAAGGGGAAGAATTTTACCTTATAGTAGCAAGATATGCTTATTCCATCCTGGCAGATCTATAAGATTGTGACAAAGTTGTAGGTTCATTTCTCTTAACAGTAATGTTCAACTCAGGTTTTAATCCTCCAATGAAGCAACTGATAGCATTTGACTAGGATAAGATTACCCTAGTCAAATTCCTTTCAAAGATAGTCTGATACTCCATCACACTTTCTACTTGCTTCACCTTCTTGATTTCCTCCATAGGATCATCAAAATCGTGTAAAATATTTCCACTATTGCCATGATATAATCATTCCAAGTAGCAGGTTGAAGGTATTGCTTGTACCTCATAAATGACAAATGCCACTGTATGGCTTCACCCTCTAATTATAAAGTAGCTACACCAATTTTCTCTTGTGGTGAAACATTTTACATTTCAAAAAATTGTTCAATCTTGAACAACCATGACCTCAAATCCTCACCAACAAGCCTTAAGAACTCCATTCTTGACCATCGAGAGAAGTTAGAGTGATGAGAGGTGTGACTAGTAGGACTCCTACCTCTTTGTAACCTTTCCTCCATCATTTGCACTCTTTCTTCTGACTGATCCATTCAAATTAGATCACCCTCTTGTTCCATTAGAGCTTTATCTCTCATGGGTTCATATGCCAATTGATTCTTCAATTCAAGAGATGTTTAATCCATTTTTTTTACATTGGATACATCACCAACCAAAGTTCCCAACTCCGTTAACATATTTTGCATCATTTCTTTCAATTCCACAACTTCAGTGGAAGAATCTCCCATGTTTTGCTCTCCAATTGCCCTAGTGCCTTTTGCCATTGATGTTAAGGATTCAATGGCTCTGATGCCACTGATAACTGAATTGCAGGATTAAGAATAATCGAGAATTCAATAACTGTAGAGGAGTTTCAACAGAGGATACTCGAGCTTAACAGTTGGGGAAAAATAGGGGAATAAGATGATTTGAAGAAGTAGTAGTAGTAAAGGGTAACAATATGTTGGATATTGTAAAGCAGTAAGAGAAGTAAATAAATATTACAAGTGTTCGAAAGGATAAACAAATAGGCAATTCAGAACTGCCGCAAGCTTGTTGAGTCTTGAATCTTGATAACCTGAAATCAAGAAACACTAAAAACTGGATTGTTACAACTGTGGCTAAGTCGAGAGATGACTCTCTGTCTTTAAGACAAGATTGCCCCATATATATACTTTTACGTTAACGGGCAATAGTCTCCCAAGATAAAACAGCAACTAATCAACACTACAAAGCAAATAGGTTGATTATGACGAAGAAAACAAACATGAAATGACTTGCTGAAAAATAGAAAAGGAAGGAAGAGTTTTCTGTTTTCGTCCCAACGTTTCTGCTCACGTTTTGGACTTTCTGTTTCTCTTCTATTTTGTCTCTGTGTATATAGTGTGTCTCGTTTTTCTGTATATATATATGTGTGTCACAATTGAGCCAAAAGGCATCAATATATAGCATAAGGGAGGCTGCTCAACTGCCCAAGACATGGCTGTTAATGGTCATTGAATGAGGAGGGTGTAATTCAACACTTGGCTGTTAATAGAGGGAGTTAATCAGTCAAGTAATGGCTGGTTAATGCACAATAACGCCCCCAAAAAATCAACTCCAACGGTAGGCAGAAACTTTATGTCTTCCGTCGTTCCCAAATTCAACGTTCCAGAAACTCGAGGGACCAAACTGTAAATATTAATCAATTTGGGGTCCAAAGAGATAATATCAGAAGAAGACCCAAGACCCAAGACCCAAGATCCAAGACCCGAGCCCGGACGGGCGGGCGGCGGCGGCGCGCGTGTGGGCTTAGCCTTGAACCCAAGCACATCTAAGTCATCCCTCCTTTAAACACATGGGTTACCCCTTGGGGTCCCAAACCCTTAGCCAATTTAGAGACTTATAAAGAGAGTAATTCTTCTTTTTTCCACCGATGTGGTAGATTTGTCCCACACCATATTTCCATGTCTCAAACACCTTACTTCGTGGACCAATATCTCTTTCATTTCTCAATGAAATTTGACGATTCTTGGCCCTACGGTCATCTACTCACTTAGTAAATTATGCACGTGTGAAGAGACAAAGCCTCCAACATGCGGAACCCTAGTGTTTAATTCATTAAATATGAGTGGACGCACCTCCCCACCAAAGGCAAATTTCCAACACAATATATATTCATAGATGACTTACAATGAATTCCAATACAATGCTTATATTGATCAGCTAGTTACAATTATGAATTATCAATGAGTGAGTCAGTTATTCTAACTAACTATGTAACAGAATTGCCACATAGGCTAACTCGCTCTAACTGCTTCTGCTGACTTGGTATCAACTAACTAATTCCGATACTAACTAGAATTACGTGTATCGGTAGACTTGATATTGATTTGTATTTGAACTCAAGAGCTTAAAGCTTGATCTTGAATATTCGTCGTGATCTTTAGAACTTATAGTTAAATACTTAATTGCTTGACTGCTCATAGCTTGTATAGAAATTTGGACACTTGATTCACGCTAATAAAAGGCCCTTTTTAAATTTTAAAAATCATGCTTTGGAATTCAATTTTCAAGGATTAATGCACGACAAAGTAAAATTCCACTAATATGGATCCTTTTATTAGAAGAAAAATTGTTGCCTTGTTAATATGTGACCAAAAGAAAAAACGACAAAATGGCTCTTGGTCAAATAATATACATCTTCTGTATACTAGTTTCTTCCTCAAAACTGTTTCGGTCTTAAAAGAAATTTCAACTAAAGATAAGAGACGATCAGAAAGTATCATTGGCTTTCACACCAACAACCAGCAAATGGCGACTAACCGCGACAGTATTTTCAACAACAAAAGATATGACTAGAAAACAAATAAAACCTGACGATTCCCAAGATTCTCAATATTCGTTTCAATAGTCGATAGCGCAATCACATGTTACAAACATAAACTACGCTATCAAATTCACAGTCTATAATCATACCTATTACAAAAGTTGCTCCATATTTCATAGAAGATTTTGTTCTTCTCGTGTATCTCTAACAATGAATTAGAAGAGTGTTTTTCTTGTGTTTTTATGTTGGAACTTGAAAGAAGGACATGTTCGTTAGAACAGAGGGAAGAAGAATTATATTTAAACAAGACTTATTCTTGTTTATATATTAAGTGACACACCCATTAGCAAGGGTTGTGTCTTTTCTTCCTTTTTTTTATTTAATTTATTTTTGGTTGATCCACACATGGGTAGCCAAAAACTAATTTCCAACAGTTATAAAATTCTATGCTCCTGTATAATATTTGTCGCTTTACCCAAATAATTTGACTCAATAATTCCCCCCCCCCCCCAAATTGAATTTTAGAAGAGCATAGGCAGGGCAAGTTTGGAGTGGCTGACTGAGTTGCTTAACGTATGCCCGAAGAATAGAGGTGTAGTACAATGATTCCCTTTTACAAAAATAAAGGTGATATCCGGAGTTGCAACAACTATAAGGATATCAAGCTGCTGAGCCACACTATGAAAGTTTGGGAAAGGGTCGTGGAGATTAGGGTGAGGAGAGGCGTGTCTATTTTCGATAACCAGTTTGGATTCATGCCGGAGCGTTCGACTACTGAAGTCATTCATCTTATTAGGAGGTTGGTGGAGCAGTATAGGGAGAGGAAAAAAGATTTACATATGGTTTTCATCGACCTCGAGAAGGCATACGACAAAGTTCCTAGAAAGGTTCTATGGAGATATTTGGAGGTTAGAAGTGTACATATGAAATACACTAGGGCGATCAAGGATATGTATGATGGAGCTAAGACTAGGGTATAGACAGTAGGATGAGACTCGGAACACTTTTCAGTGATGATGAGGTTGCACCAGGGATTAACTCTTAGCCCATTCCTATTTGCCCTGGTGATGGACGGACTGACGCGATAAATTCAAGGGGAGGTACCATGGTGTGTGTTATTCGCAGACGATATAGTCTTGATTGATGAGACTCGCAGCGGAGTGAACGCCAAACTGGAGGTTTAGAGACAGACTCTGGAGTCTAAAAGGTTTAGGTTGAGTAGGACCAAGACAGAGTATTTGGAGTGCAAGTTCAGCAACGGGAGCGACCTTGATACAAACGTGAAGGTCAGGCTTGGTACTCAGGTCATTCCAAAGAAAGGAAGCTTTAAGTACCTAGGGTCTATTATTCAAGTGAATTGAGACATTGATGGCGATGTCACACATTGTATTGGGGTAGGGTGGATGAAATGGAGGCTCGCATCTGGAGTCTTGTGCGACAAAAAGGCGCCACCAAAACTTAAAGACAAGTTCTATGGGGTGGCGGTTAGACCGACTATGTTGTATGGGGCCGAGTGTTGGCCAGTCAAGACATCGCACATACATAAGATGAAAGTTGCGGAGATGAGGATGTTGAGATGGATGTGTGGGCATACAAGGAGAGATAATATTAGAAATGATGATATACGGGATAAAGTGGGAATGACCTCAGTGGAGGATAAGATGCGCGAAGTGAGGTTGAGATGGTTCGGGCATGTACATAGGAGAGTCACTGATGCCTCAGTGCGGAGGTGTGAGAGGTTGGCTATAGATGGGTTCAAGAGGGGTATAGGTAGGCCGAAGAAGTATTGGGGAGAGGTGATTAGACGGGATGTGGCGCATGTGCAACTTACTGAGGACATAACCTTATATTGGAGGTTGTGAAAGACACATATTAGGGTAGAAGGGTAGTAGGTAGTCGAGCGTAGTCCTACTTACGCTTACAAAATGATATATGTAGTGTTATTACTGTAGGCCCGATTAGCCTACCACACTTATAGGCGCAATATTGCTTTATAGTCCCCTTTAGTTTGATTTCTGCTCCTATATGTTCTTTAGTATACTTTGTTTATCTTATTTAATTGTGTTAGCTACTGTTTCTTGTTGTTAGAATGCGTTACCATAGCGTATTCGATTTTGTTATCAGCATGTTCATACTGTCCATACTACTTTAATTCCCTCTCTGAGTCTGACCGTTTCTCTTGGTTTGCCTTGCTTGCTTGCGTTGCTTGTGATTATGCTTTGTCTTGAGCCAAGGGTTTCCCGGAAACAGCAGCTCTACCTACCAAGGTGGAGGTAAGGTCTGCGTACATTTTATCTTTTTCAGACCCATGTTGTAGGATTTCACTGGGTATGTTGTTGTAATAATTCCCCCCTCTCCCTCCCCCTCCCCCTCCCCCTCCCCCTCCCCCTCACCCTCACCCTCACCCTCTCCTACGATATATCCTTAATACTCAAGAAAGATGTAATATTATTAATCATCCATTTTAAGGAAGAAACAATAATAGTTTAGTCAAGTAATAGTTGTCTACATTTTTTTTGATTTCCCATCCGATGTTCAGTATCCATATTGGAGCCTGACTATATTCGAATTTGCGCCGGGTAGAATCCATTTCTGGGGGAAACTTTCTATATCAAGGATTTTTTGATACACATGGCTCGAACCCGAGACCTCTGATTAAAAGAGAAGCAACTTCATCCACTACGCCACATTTTTTTATGGTCAAATAATATTTGTTGCCAATGCTATTAAATGAATTTTTGAATAACCTTAAAGTGGTACATGAAAATGATGTCATATAAACTCAATTGCTCATGCAAGTTTTAGGATTCTCATTCTGGTCAACTATTCTTGCCTAGTGAATATCTCTGGATAGTAGATACTATGTTGCGTGAGGCACTCACGGTAAGCAAGAGCAGAGCTAAGGGGCAAAAACATTATATTATATTTATCCCTCTAGAACTATATTGTTGCGCTAGACATCTGCGGCAAGCAGGGCCAGAGCTAGGGGGGCAAAAAAATATCAAGAAAATTCCATTCGGTATTTCTGATGTATAATCCAATCAAGTTCACTGTTGAATAAGCATAAGATCATGAGCGGCTCAACATTATTGATGGCGTAAAACCAAACTTCAGTGAGAGGCATTAGTATTCTTTTTTAAGAAAAATAAGTTATGTAATATATATATATTATTCAAAATCTATTTCTCTAGCCTTTTGAGTTGAAAAGTTATGAATAATCGTCTTATAATCGATTTTTTCTAATAATTCTTTTTCAATGAATAATATACCTATTTCATTCAATCTCTCTTGAAACATGATTGATCTTAAGTAAGTTTTTATCAACTTTAGTTTTGAAAAATTTCTTTTCGCGGAGGCAACTGTTAACATTATTCTATAGACAATATAGACATTTGGAAAAGAATCAACTCTATTTATATGATTGAGTATATCAATTAAAGTATTCTCATCTACTTGTACTATCTCCCAACACTTTTAATTCGGAAAATAAATCTAAATCATCAATATAAGAGTGACTATTATATTTTAAAGAACATTCAAGGTTAAGACAATGTCTTTTTAAATTATCATTATTTAGTATCTCAATTTTTTTAACCACTAAATAGAAAATTAAAATATTTTCATAAGCTTCAAATTGAGAAAATAATACTAAAAAGTTGAAGAAACAGAACCTAATTCAAGTAACTTGATTTGAAAATAAGAATTTATTGCTTCAAAAACTTTCAATAATGCTTGATATTCAAAAAAATGCAGATCAATAATTTTTTTTGCCACACACTTTTGTTTTTGTTTGTTTCGAGAATAATATTGATAAAGAGAATTTTTTTGAAGTCTTGAAGAAACAAAAAAAATATAAATAAAGAGGAAGTTTAGGTTGATGTAAAAAAGGAATGAGTATTGCATAGCCCAAGAAAAGAAATGAAAAATCTTAATTTCATTAAAAAGATAAAAAGAAGAATTAATGCTTACTTTTTCACATTCCTTCCATAAATTCTTTATTCTACCGTTAATAAGTTTATTTTGAGCCATCTTTATATATGTAGTAAAAAATTGTAGTACTTTTATTTTTACAAAATATTTGATATAAAGAGAGGTCCCGAAAGTTAGAGGTCTAAAGGTCAAACTTCATCAGCTTTACCCAAAAGCCATTATGCATAAGATAATGACATATTTTTTTTAATGAACTTGTTTTAATTAAACAGGGGTGGGTCAAAGAAATGCTTTAGACCAAAAAATAATTTGTCGGTTTAAATATTATTAGTACAATACTATTTTTTCACATTCAAAAGTTTCAAACTGGACGCTTGGTTTAGGAATGGCTGTTGACAGTCCGCTTGGGCAGATCAATTGGTTTCAAGGGGGATATTTGGAATAAGAGACCAATGATCGAATCCCGTCAGCGGCAGTGTGGGGGTTTCTTCTTGAAATAAAGGAGGGCCCCTTGTGCGCAGCGTGGTACTGGTCTAACCTTTGAAATCAATTGAGTCACCATGATTTACCTCCTTCACAGACCTGTCGAACCGGGGTGTGGGGGCTCCTGGGGTGGGAGATTCCACCTTTTGGAATAAGGAATGGCTGTTGACCATGCTATTGCCTACTGGCAGTACGGCTACGGAACATATTTGACCCCTTAAAAAAATTAAATTTTTTCTCAAATAAAATAAGTTTTTTTTAAAAATAAAAAAATGATTTTCATAACGAGATTAGAGGAAAATAAGTTTGATAAGTGACATGTCAAGCTCATTGTCTTGTCTCCTTTCATTTCCCAACGTCCACACCTTGACCATCCCACCCACATACCCCATTTTCCATTCCATCTCACCCGCATAGTATTTTTCTAAATTTACATATAAATTTTTTTATTTACTTATCAAACAGTAAAAAAAAATCATTTTAAAAAAAAAAAACATTTTAAATGAAAACTTATAGAACTGTTGCTGGTAGAGTCTTGTAGTTAACTTGATAGAATTGTTGTAGAATGTTTTATATTAAATTATATGAGATTAAAATCTTTGTAATTATGGGAACTTATCTTTATGAAAAATGAAAAAACTTAATTATTATAGTAGGATGATTAAGCTAAAAATCTCCTATACAAAGAGCAACAGGGTTATACTAATTATTGATCGAGTAAATATTTTTTGCTATTCTTGTTTCTCTTTATCTTAACAAAATAATGGAGTAATACATTGTGACTTTTTAGAAACTTATCTTTGTTTTTTCCTGAATTATAATGAAAATTTGTAAACTATTTCAAAATCCACCTAACACTTAAACAGTTCTTATATTACGTAATTATTTAATTAAGGGATTATTATTCCAAGATCACCCTTCTTTTTTTGGCTTTTACCTACCACCTAAAGCCAATCCCCATCTGAAAACAACCCTTTATCTTTTCTTTATTAATTTATGAACTTAAACAAACATTAAGTCTAAGGGTTGTTTGGTTAGATATATTATGAAAGATAATTCCAGCATAAAGTTATACGATTAGTTGGAAGGGATTAGAAAAAATAAGTTTCATAATTAATACATTATCTGATTGATTGTATATTAATACCTACATAACTAATGCAAATACTTAGTTTCTGAGATTAATAATCTCTGTATTTATATAAATAATATCAATTAATTGAGAATTTCTATTAGTCATGCTAGTACTTTTCCTTTAGATCCTATTCTTCCTAGAAGTTCTTTTGCCTAACAGATTTTTATGCCATCTGAAAACACAGAGCACTTCTAGTATTTTTTACGTTTATTTTATATATTATTAATTCGAGATGAATTTAAATAGAAAATATAAGTATTCATATGATTAATCTCAACTTATTTGAAAAAAACGCACTTGTTATAATTTAGAATTATAATATATATATATATAAAATTATATTATACAAGATAAAATATAAAATAAAATATCCTTAAAGTAGATAATTTTTACGGAACATTTTCGTAGATAATCATTTTCATCAAGAATGGTATGACGGAGTCGTACGAGGACCTTGAGAAAGAAATGGCTAGCTACTAGAGCTTCTACTCTAGTAGTATTATTTATTATATAATAATTTTATTACATAAATAATTCCTACATTATAATAGTTAATTAATTTACAAATAGTTATTATCTTAAAAAAAATCTTGATTTTAGTTTGATTCAATAAAATTAGTAAAACTTTCTGAGAGAATAGCATTATTAGTTGAAATGAACTTTTGTAATAGCTTGTCAACCAAACAATTCCTAAATTTTTCATTTAACTAATGTGAGTTAAGACAGCGCACAATAGCTTTTTTTTTCAAACTTTTAGTGCGACTATCTAGCCGCATCAACTCATTTCCCCTCAAGTTAAACCCCTCTTTTCGTCCTCGTTTATATCGTCCATTGTGTGAAAACAAAGTATAACGCCAACCATGGCTACCATTCGTAAGCTCGCAAATCCATACCTTAATTACTCTTCATCATCTTCATTTGGTACCAGATCTTCATCATCAGAACCTAAGTTTATTGTTGATCTTCGCACCAGCAACAGTAACAGACTCGCTGGTTCTAAGTTGTCCTTCGTTATCAATCCTTCTAACAGAGGATCCTTGTGGTAAAATTTCTATTTATATTACGTGTTTTATACATGTTCAGTTTTTGTTGTTGTTGTTGTTGTTGTGACAGGATCAATCAAATTAGATTGAAGTTGACGGAGCTAGAAATTTCATTAAGGGGATTCAAAAAATAAAAAAATAATCACATGAAAAAGTTTAAGGGGATTTAACATGTATTATATATATATATATATATATATATATAAAAGTAATTTTGACCTTATATACAAAGTAACTTTTCTATTCCTGGTTTTGTACATGTGCAGTTTTTGTTGTTACATGATCAATCAAATTAGACTGAAGTTGGGGTTGGCTGCAATGATATAGCTTGAAATTTCATTAAAGGGTATTAAAAATTAATCACAGGAAAAAGCAAGGGGATTTAACATCTATTATATATATATACATAAAAAGTAATTTTGACCTTATATATACATTAATTTTTCTATTCATGGTTTTGTACATGTGCAATTTTTGTTGTTACAGTAATCTTTGATCTGCGTCAAATGATAACTAATTTTTTGGAGTATTATTTGTTTGCTAATAAGTTCTCTACACAAAATGGACCCGAATAGAGCAAAATGGTAGTGGATTCATACAGCTAGCCTATGGGATTGTGATGTGGTTGATTGGTTTTTTGAATTAGTTGTCAATGCCATTAAAAAAATCACCAATCCAGCTATCAAGTTTACGTGAAGCTGTTCTAGGTTGTATATCGGTTTTGGTCTTGCTTTAAAAACTTCATAGTTAGCTAATATTTGGCAGCTGATTAGGAGTGTTTAATGTAAAAGGGATTAAATTCTGTAAACTTGTGGCCCATAATTTGTGTAAGAGTGAAAGTTAGGATTAGCTCCAGTGGTCAATTTTTACGCGTAGGAGATAGTGAAACTGACTTCTTTATGTATTGGTAACAATTCTTTTTCCTTTAATATGGTTGGTAAAGGTTTCTACCGTTTGGATTTTCTTAACTGAATGAAGAGACCAGAAGAGAAATTGCATTATTTTATCTGGCGGATTACCTAAGTGTTTGAAACAACTAATAGTATCATGGATATAATGATCAAATTTCAGGGGATTCAACTTTTCTGCCACAGTTTGTATTCTAACACATGTTATACATTTCTACTGGCAAAAATTGGGTAATATTTAATGATCAATTTGTTTGACAGTGTGAAATGCTCCCAAGTTGATGGAAATGGAAGCTCAGTGAAGAGAACAACTCTCCATGATCTCTATGAGAGGCAAGGCCAAAGCCCATGGTATGATAATCTTTGTCGTCCCGTCACGGATCTGATTCCATTGATTGAGAGTGGTGTCAGAGGTGTAACTAGCAATCCTGCGGTAAACTATTCCTTGTTGAATCCTTCTTTCTCTAGGGATAGGGAACCTGTTGTCACTATTATTTTGTTAACCTATACATACAATACGTGACTGGTGAAGAGTTATTTGGATAAAATTTCTGCAGTTTCTACTTGTTATTCTACAACTCCATGAACTTACCTAACTGTTGGCTTGATGATTGCAGATTTTCCAGAAAGCTATATCAACATCAAATGCTTACAATGACCAGTTCAGGTAATCTAGACTTTGAAGTGTTTCTCATTAGTGGTTGTGCTTTCTGGTAACAGTTTGTTATTGAATGATGCCAAATGGGTTTGGAAACCATTTTGTTTGATTTAATGTGAATGTCAAAATTGAAAAGCAAAGGAGGAGACGAGACACGGAATGAGAAAAGTTATGAGTGTCGGATCTTGGAATAGTATGATAAATGTTTCTTTTTGTCCAAATGGATGCTGTTTTGTCAAATATCCATACAAAGGTTGGGTTTGGTATTGAGTGTCTCATCCTTTGGCTCATGCTTGGAGCATTATGATGGGCATCTGGGTATTATATCAATGCCATTATGTTTATCACATTGTATTAGTGTTTCATGGACTTCAATTATGTAGGATGTTTTTTTGTTTTTCCTTTTAATAACATATTACCGGAATGAATGTGTGATTTCTTCACATTGCGTCTACACTGTTCGTTTTGCCTGTTTTGCACTCTGCCTATCTTCATTCACTGCTCTTTACAGGGAACTTGTACAAGCTGGAAAAGATATAGACAGTGTGTATTGGGAACTTGTGGTAAAGGACATCCAAGATGCATGCAAACTCTTTGAGACGATCTACGATAAAACAGATGGTGGCGATGGGTATGTTTCTGTTGAAGTCTCACCTAAACTCGCTGATGATACAGAAGGCACTGTAGAGGCAGCAAAGTGGCTTCATAAGAAGGTTGAACGTTCCAATGTGTATATAAAAATTCCTGCTACTGCTCCATGCATTCCTTCCATCAAGGAAGTCATTTCACTTGGAATAAGTGTCAATGTCACGGTAAGTTGATTCCATGTTGCCTTTGTTGACAACTTGTCGCTTCATGCATGAGATTGAAGGTTGCTTGTCTTCTGGCTCTTAAAAGAGATATTTGCGTAGCACTTGATTAGTGAATGCTGATAAGGATAATTATGGGTGTGTTCAGTATGAAGGAAAATGTTTTCGTGAAAAATAAGTGGGTTTCTTACTTATTTCTTGTGTTCGGTACGTAAGCACAAAATATTATCCTAAAAACATTTGTATATAATCTAGACAAATGGGACGAGGGGGTGGGGGTTAGGGTGGTGGGGATGGGGGCTAGGGGGTGGGGTGAAGATGAGGTGTGTTGGATGGTGGGGAGGACACAATCAATGTGGAATGCAACTCGTGGAACTTGTTTTCCCTACTTCCACTTCATTTTTAAGGAACTTTTTTTTAGAGAAAATATTTTCCAAAACATTTTTGACCAACCAAACACGAGAAAACTGGAAAACATTTTCCATACCAAACACACCCTGAAGGTTGCTTGTTTGGTGCTTAAGAGAGATTTGTATAGCACTTGATTAGTGAATGCTGATAAAGAGAATTATATTTTTGTTGTTTAAAGAACCTTCATTCAACTTTTTTTATTTTATTTTTTATTTTTTATGTTGCATGTGATTCTTCTATCATTGCCTTTTTGTACTTTATCGGTTTCTTGAATACTTAAGTAGATCCTATGTGTATGCACAGCTTATATTCTCTCTTGCGAGATATGAAGCAGTCATTGATGCTTACCTCGATGGCCTTGAGGCCTCTGGGCTAAGTGATCTCTCCAGGGTCACAAGCGTTGCTTCATTTTTTGTTAGCCGAGTAGACACACTTGTTGACAAGATGCTTGAGAAAATTGGAACTCCAGAGGCTCTTGATCTTCGTGGGAAGGTACAGCTCCATCTTTGAATATTTCTACTCCTTTTAGGATGCTTAAGAAATACAAGTTTCGGATAATCTCATGTTGTTTTACTTCCGTTACAGGCTGCAAATGCACAGGCAGCTCTGGCTTACAAGCTTTACCAGAAGAAATTTTCTGGTCCTAGATGGGAGGCTTTGGTAAAGAAAGGTGCCAAGAAGCAGAGGCTATTGTGGGCCTCAACTAGTGTTAAGAACCCAGCGTATCCCGATACTTTATATGTGGATCCTCTCATTGGACCTGACACGGTGAGTAATCTTCTCACCTTCTTGTTTGTGGTGATTGATTTGTGGTCCTGTAGAAGACATCAAAATCACTTTTCTTGAATTGGCTTCTAATGAAATATTATTCTAGAACATTTGCGCAAATGACCCTTTTTGAGGCCACTATTTAAATTATGTTTCCCTTGTGGGATTTCACTGGGTATGTTGTTATTTAAATTCCGTTTCCCGTTAGCCTAGCAGGCTATATTTATCTGGGAAAAGCATAATTCATCCTACTTTTAAAGGGGGGAAATTACCCCACTGGGATAATGGGGGCAAAAATTAAAGAGTGGCCTCAGAAAAGACCATACGGTGTGAATAATCCATCTTCTCACCCTTTTGTTGGTGGTGATTGTGATCAATGCCTTGTAGAAGAGACATCAAAACACCTTTTTTGAAATGGCCTCTTATGAAATATTACTCTTATGGAATCTGAACAAATGGCCTTTTATGAGGCCACAATTAAATTCTGTCTCCCGTTAGCCTAGCGGGCTATATTTATCTGCAAAAAAGAGTAATTTACCCGACTACGTTTAAACGGGAATATAGCCCCTTGGGCTAATGGGACAGAACTTAAAAGAGTGACCTCATCAGAAGGCCATACTATGCGAATAATCCATATTACTTGTGTTTGCATGATGGTTGACCTCTAATTAACTGTCTGCTAGGTCTCAACAATGCCCGATCAAGCTCTTCAAGCATTTATCGATCACGGTTCTGTTGCACGGACGATCGATGCAAACGTATCTGAGGCCGAAGGTATCTACAGCGCCCTCGAGAAGTTGGGAATCGACTGGAGCTTTGTAGGGTCTCAGCTCGAATTGGAGGGTGTGGATTCCTTCAAGAAGGCTTTTGATAGCTTGATTGACAGCCTGCAGGAGAAGGCAAACACCCTCAAGTTAGTGAGCCTGTAAAACAAGTTGTTCAATTTGCTAGGAGATAATGACTGAATAAATGTTAAGTCTTGTTGACTGAGTTTTCTGCATTGTAATGTATAATCTGAGGATATTTGGTGGTAATACTTTTCTTGATAAGAAATTTGATATTGGTTTGAATTTTGTGGTTGTCAACATTCTTGGTTGCTCCAGTTGCAGGACTTGAAAATCCCAATTGGTATCGTAGTTCATTATGTAAAATTGGGTAAAGGGTCAAAATACTCCTCCATATTGTATGAAATTATCTTAGTTTTTATAATATCTTAGTTTTATTCTATTATATTATATACTTTGTGGCTGTTCATACCTTCTCTAAATCATTCAGTATTTGCCCTGGACTCTAATGGAATTCAAAGGGGAAGTATAACAAAGGGCGATTTTAAACAGTTAAAAAACTTAAATGGGTAAATTTGGACCTTTTTCTAAAGTATTTTGACACATGTAATCTACACAATTTATATTGGAACTTTGTCAAGTCAAATGCAAATTTGCAAGGGTATGAATGGTCCGTATAATAGGGTGAAATTACAATATTACTAGAAATTATGGCACAATCCCTGGAAAGATGGTTCACTAATAGATCAAGGGATAAGTCATTCGATTCATTCACATCCAAATCATGAATGTTTGGAATCCATATTAGGCAAGAAACTACGGTTGAGGTGCGTATATATTTCTATTATTCTTCTAAAATACTACGTTTGTTAACTGTTTTTTTGATAAGTTCATAGTATACACTTTATAAATGTAAGATCAATAACTTTGAAAGATTTCGAGTCAAACAATTAACTTTGTCTCAATCCAAAATTAGTTGATGTATATAATTTTTTGTTTACGATGAAAACTAGCACGACACGTGGCAAGGTTTGAGTATGAGTTTCGAGGTAGGCGGTTGAGTTCTAGACCAGATGTGGGTAGCATCAGATTAGTCCGGATGTTGATTCGAGATCGCGTAGCGACCGAACCAGGTGAAGAACCGAAGGAGTCCAACGCGTACCTATTCCGGATATGGCATCAGCCGTTACTCCTTGCTCATTAAGAGACGATTATTGTCATTAATTGCATTTAATTTAAGAATGATTCTCGGGCACCAATGCCTTGTATTGATAGCTATAGAAGGAGTCCAACTTTCATGTTGGAAGAGCATCTAATTCTCACTATTTGTACTCTCATGCTTAATTGACAGAAATCATACTATTTGCTCTCATACTTGATTTATAACCGAAGTCCTTCTACTAAGGATTACTGTTCAGTCCTAGTCAATTATGCTCAGAAGATTCATCCGAATCCAAGGCTACCCAGGCTAATTTCTTTATTGCTTACTTTGGATTACATATCGCTAATTGCTTATTATTTTCTATTATAAATATATTCATGTATCCCTAAAATCACTTACAAATTCAACTGTACATTTTTTAGGTAAATAATTTTATATGCCCGTTCCGTTCTATACTGACTCTGCTCACTCAAATACTATACAAGATGAGTGAGTGGAGAGATAAAAAAAACTATAGTTGTTCTGTTGTGAATGGAAGACGAAGGTATTGAGAAACTTGCCGTCGTGAATTGTTAGTGTGCATGAAAAATGCATTGTAAGGCTGGCCAATGGGTTGGAACAACTCGATCCCGCCCCGGTCAGGCCCGATCCCGCCCCGTCCCCTTCCAATTTCGCGGGGTAAATTAGGGGATAGGGATTGACTCTAGTCGGGTTCGAAATCAGAATGGGACAAGCGCATGTCCCGTCTATCCCGGTCCTGATCCCGCCCCGTCCCATCCCGATCCCGCCCCGGCCCCTCCCGTTTCTGCCAGAAAGTAGTCGTTGCACAAACGACCATTTGCAATTCTAACCGTTGGCAACAACTACAAACCGCCATTTTGGCCCCCTAACACCCCATAAAACCTCTACCCCCTTAATATTTATTTTTAACCCCTAAGTTAGTATATTTACACATTAACCCTATTTCTCAAATATAAATACCTCATTTTTCTCTTCATTTTTCTCACAAATCTTTCTATCATCTCTCTAATCTCTCTCTACAAGTCTAAATTGCACACTAAATATTATATTTTATTTGCTAATTTCTATCAAAGTTCAAAAATTGGGAGTGAAGTTGGCAACTAGCTTGAGGATCATTGAGCAAAGCTTTAATTTTCAACCTCAATTACATGTCGATGTTACGTCAGCGTTTGGTACACTCGTTCCTTCTTTTATTTAAATTATTATTATTTAATTTTAATTATCATACTTAATTTTCTTAACTTTAATTCTTTATTTGCATAATTATAATGAAACGAGTTGAACGTTTTTCTGGTAGAGGTAGTATGGTAACAGTGATAAGGGTGCATCTGCTAGTAATTCTAATTATGATAATTTAACTCATGTAGATGAAAATGAACTTTTTAATATTGATATTAATGCAAATGTGCAATCATTAGATCATGAGGTATATTATGCATCTCCAACTACTGAACCAGACTATGATTTAGAAAATGAATTAGAAGATAATTTAGATAACACATCCACTACTGCAACTCCACCTCAGGCTGAAACTGGAATCCCTCATAATCCCCCTAGTATGAGAAGAGACCAAAAACAACGAAAATTAAAATCACTTGCATGAGATTTTTTTGAAAAGGACATTCCTAATCAACTAGCTATTTGTAAAATTTGTCGTGAAGCTTATAAATATAAAACTGGAAAAGATCAAGGTGGGACAAGAGGTTTAATGAGACATGTGGAAAAGGATCACAAAGCAAGGTATAACCAATACTTGGCTGAAAAAGCGGGTGTGCAAATGCCTTCTGCGTCGGGACAAGGTTCACATAGTGTCCCCGACCAAGTACATGGTCGAATTAACCTGATGACGGGGGAGTTATAGCTCCGAAATATGATAAACACAAAGATCAAGAAAATTTAGCAAAATTAGTTGCTGTGAAGGGTTTGCCTTTTTCATTTCCTTTCTCTCTTTGTTTTATTCATTACATTCGAGAAATATATAATCTTGCTTTTAACGGTTTCCTAGATCAACTATTAGAAGAGATGTTTTTAAATTTGCGCATGAATATCAATAATATTTACGTTATGCATTGTATCATTTAAGGGCAAATTGGCTATCACTTCTGACATAGGCCGTAGTACTAATGTTAATGATTATTTAACTGTTACATGTTATTGGATAGATCACAATTGGTCTATGCAAAAAACGTATAAAAACATATAGATATATTGATGAAAGACACATTGAAATTTTTATTTCAATAAAAAATTCATGAAATTAGTGAATATTATAAAATTAATGATAAAATTATGACTATTTCATTAGATTATGCTTATTGTAATGATTATGCCGTAAAACATTGTAAATTAGCATTGGACTTGGCAGCGTCTTTAAAGCTGGGCCAAAGACGTTCCTCGTGGTCTTTAAATGTTTGGCCATTTCAAATGGAAATTTTGGATGATCCATTTTTTACTGTTTTTCATTGGACTTACAACTTACCTTTAAGGAAACAAGTAACAACTAAGGCAGCTGCAGTTCCAAGCTTACATTAATCTGAGTATGTATCTTTAACAACTGAATTTAGGTTGACTGGGATGGTTACGCAATAGGATATTATGGTCGCATATTTGAAGCTTGTAACAAGACAAAAGGTGATTCTTTTGAGGTACTAATCCAGCTTGAATATATGGTTAAATTAGGGATTCTTGCACAGTTTTAGGTGACAATGGTTCATTATGCTGCAGGGGGATGATAAGGATTTCTTCAAATTCAGAGTAGGATCTCAAGAGGTAAGTTTTCTCGATAAACATATTGTAAAGAATGAATCTTTGGCCTAACTCAAATCCAAAAGGTAGCTTGTAGGGTGACGATCGTTCAAGTCCATATAAAAAGTACATGTTCTCATTCCATATACGATGTGGGACTCCTAACACATCTGATGCAATGGTGATTAATAGTAATGCTATATGCCTAAATTTCTTCTGGTTTTAAAACCATGTTTTGAAATTGCTTTATGTTTCAGTAAATGCTACTCCTCTTTCCCAATTTATGTGACAATCTTTCCTTTTAGTCAGTCGTAATTTTTTATTTACCGTTAATGAAATGATTTATAGCCATAGAAATTTCTAAGGCTTGTTTAAGACCATAAGTTTCAAAAGTTTTTCTTTTTCTCTTAAATTTTGTGCTCAGTCAAACACCTTTACATAAATTGGGATGGAGAGAGTATAGTCATGCATTTGGTGATGTCATGAATGGGGACGATCAAATTATACTGATTCCACCAAACTTGTCTGTTACGCTTGTCCTTTTTCCTGCACTTTCTGAAGCTGCGAGAAAGGTTTCCAACAGAGTTGCTGTTTATCATATGTTCAGGTCATACCGGCATTCGAGGAAGCCATTACTGGCATGTCACTTGGTGGTATCAGAAGGTGATACAGATCAATTTAACTTAGAACAGCTCCATTTACCTTCATCTTACCATATTTGTATTCTTAAGTATATTGATGAAAATTTGGCCTCTTGTAACATCAAGTTTTGCTAAATTGTGGCTTTTTTCTGCCTCTGAGATACCAAGAGTTTTAAAAATCCTCCTCTCGCCCCTTAAAACTAGGGCATCACTAGTGGGATTAGACGTAGATAGTCTCTGAGGCGGAGTCAAAATTTGAAGCTTATGGGTTCTGAATTTTAATCTTTGTAAGTTATTGATTTCTAAATTAATGAACCGTACATATACAATGGATTTTTAAGACAAATTACATAGTTTGAATCAAAGCTATTGGGTTCGGCTGAACCCGCAACCAACACTCTAGCTCCGTCCCAAAGGACAGTAGTTGAATCTTCATAGGTGATGTTGATCTCACATCTATATGGCAATGTGGTCTCTATTTGTATGCTAGATTTGATCTTAGTCAACTGAGATAGTGTTCTTAATTTAGGGGATTTCGGATTAGCTAATTTTTAATCCGTGTGAGTTTCCTAGGATTGGGACGTGACAACAATGTTGCATCTCGTTGTCACTTCTACTACATAGGGGTGAACATTTGGTATTCGGTTCGGTATTTCTAAAGTTCGGGTTCGGTAATTCGATAATCGATAATCGATAATTGAAAGTAGATACCAAATACCAAAATTTTAAACTTCGATTCGGTAATTTGATAGTCGATAAATCAAACTTCGATTCGGTACGATATTCACTATTTACCCATATTGAAGCTGGACAACATAACTTGTAAACACAAATTCCAAATATTTCAGTCAATATATAATCTTAATTACCGAATTATATAATATACAAACACTTTTCTGAGATTTAATCTAGGATTTGTGGAATCATCTCCATGTGTAAATACAGACGCATTAACTCAAGTACCTCTATTACTGTTAATTAGCTGGCTCAGGTCTTGCTCAACAAGTGATTAATAAATTAGGGAGATGTAAAACCACAACCAAAAAAAAGTATCACATGAATAATTAATACTTACCCAAGACACTGATACTCTGGGTCGCAATAACAGGAAAAAAGAGAAGGAAATATAGTTTACTAGACATATATTTAGTTACAACAGGCCAAAACAGAATATTAGAAGGTATTTGAATTTTTTTCAAAATTTGGGTATTCGGTAATACCGAATTATATAATATCTCCTACCGAGTATCGAAACCGAATCGAAATTTTAAACTTTTACTCCCGAATATCGTACCGAAAATCGAATTACCGAATACCGAATTATCGAAATCCTCGGTTCGGTACGGTAGTTCGGTTTTTTGTGTTTAATGCCCAGCCCTACTACTACATGGCTTTTGTACAAAGGCAGAGCTAGAATTTTGAGTTTATGGGTTATGGATTCTAGAAAACGCAACTTACTAGGTTCATGATAAATTATTTATATATTAAGTGAATCTTGTAACATAAAATACGAAGTTTGAGCCAAAGCTATTGGGCTCTGACAAATTCGTAGGCGAAGTTGTATCTCCACCTCCGCTTCTGTATTACTATCTTTGCTATGAGGAAGATATCGTGTATTCTCCATGTCATTTTCCCCTTGCAATAGTGCAGGACCATAGTTCCTCCGGAACTGGGATACCCTGACAATGACTACAACAAGAAAGCTCCAAGACCAACGACATTTTCTGTAATCCCAATTCCTTTTAAAGTTGTGGCCTATGGCGCGTACTACTTTTTCTCTTCAAAAGTTTCCCTTCTTATATTTTACAGGGACAAAGAGCTTTGGATTTTGTGCTGAGGAACCAAGGATTGATTTGAAAGAAATAATTCCCTTGATTATTTTCATTACTTGAACAGGTATATATATAAAATACAAAATATTCCTATTCTATTCATAAAATCTTATTCTATCATAATTCTAACTCTACAATTATGGTAGTGTATAATCCTACTTTAGGTAACAAATACATTACAATATACTACACATATATTTTTCAAATATACAATATTCTCATGTACAAAATCAGCCAAAACAGAGAGCACCAATATGGGCAGATTTCGTGGCATTGAATAAGGCAATATACACTTGTAGATTGTGTGTATATTGCCTTATTTAACACACTTGATCATAGCTATGTCTTCTAACGAGACTGTCCCTAAAATCTTCAAAGAGTACCGAGGAAGACCACTTTGTAAAGATATGCAACTTGATATCTTGATGGGGACATGACATCTGGCGTGTCCCGAGCAACCTTTTCACGGACAAAGCGAATGTCCATTTCGATATATTTGAATGCGTTAATCTTTGCCAACCGGATTACGAGGAGGTAGATGACACTAACATTATCACAATATACTAAGGTCGCCTTCTGAATGGGGCAATGAAGTTCTAAAAGCAAATTATGTAACCAACATGATTCTGAGACCACATTAGCTACCCCTCGATATTCTGCCTCTGCACTTGAGCGGGATAGAGTCGTCTGACGTTTTGCAGATCAGGAGACCAAGTTGTTGCCAAGGAACATACAATATCCTGACGTAGACCGTCTAGTGTTCGGACAACCACCCCAATCCGCATCTGTGTACGAGACAAGTGTAGATGTAGAAGAAGGATACAAGTGCAACCCATAATTCAGTGTCCCCTGAATATATCGAATGATGCGTTTGATTGCATTCATGTGCTCAACTCTGGGATCATGTATGAATAAACACACCTGTTGAACAACATACATAATATCCGATCTGGTAAAGGTAATATCTTTGAAGGGCCTGAGAAGCTGCGATAGCGCGAAGTCGGGTCCTCGTATGATAACGCCGCGGCACTAAGCTTGTGTTTTGCATCAACTGGCGTGGAAGCGGACTTACATGATGACATCACGCTCTCTCTATGATCTCAAGAAGATACTTTTTGTTGGAGACAAAAACAAACCACCTGAATGGCGTTTGGCAAGAATCCCCAAAAAGTAACTATTTTAAGTCCTTCATAGGCTTCAGGCCCGAGCATGGTCATGATAGTGGCGCAATGCATCTAAGAGGCGATCAAGATGATATCATCCACATACAACATAATGTAGGCCAATGATGAACCAC
This sequence comes from Anisodus acutangulus, assembly GCA_029783415.1. NCBI lineage: Eukaryota > Viridiplantae > Streptophyta > Magnoliopsida > Solanales > Solanaceae > Anisodus > Anisodus acutangulus. The sequence continues at coordinate 57,182,698 of CM056492.1, read as the reverse complement.
GGCGGTAGATGAACAGGAATTATCCGACCAGCCGGTGAGTGAACCCGATAGTCGAAACAAAGTCGGCCAAACCCAAGTATACCAGTCTGTGGAGACTGCTTAAGCCCATATAAGGACTTCTTCAACAAACAGACATGATGAGGACGGTTGGGATCCCTGAAACACAACGGCTGATGCATATAGACTGTTTCCTTGAGATCACAATGTAGAAAAACATTCTTGACATCTAACTGATGGATAGGCCATGCCTTTGATAGAGCCAAGCTGAGCACAATGCGAATGGTAGCCGGCTTGACCACCGAACTAAACGTCTCACCACAATCTATCCCAACCTGTTGAGTCTTACCATCACCCACAAGTCGCGCCTTATGTCGAGCAAATGAACCATCTGAATTCTCTTTATGAGCAAAAATCCACATAGACCTGATAATATTAATACCATATGGACGGGGCACTAACTCCCACGTCTTATTATCAATAAGAGCATTATATTCATCAGTCATAGCAATTTTCTAATTAGGGTCATTTAAGGCGGACACAGGATTACGGGGCAAGGGGGATTTAGAGACATTGGAATGTAAATTAAAATGTCTTTTAGGTGTAAAAATACCCGTTGACTATGAGTGACCGGTCTATGACTCGAGAAAGAATTTAGTGAATTTTGGAAATTTGTCGGGTGCGGGACGGACTGGCCAGCAGGTAGTGGACCTGTTGGCCCAAATCGAAATCGGGCGATTCTAGAGCAGTTCAGTGAGGCCGGTAGCCCATCGCTAATCAAGCATTTGGTGACTGGAAAGCGATGGCGGAGCTTGATGGGTCCGGCGATGGGCCCGCTAGAGGATTTTGGGTGCGGGATATGTCCGAAAATGATGAGTAATATACGAAGATATACCATCATCCAAAAAATTATATGAACTAGGTTCGGGAGTATGGACTTTAGTAAATGGAAATTAAGTTTCATCAAAAATTACATGACGATTAATGATGATTTTCTTTCTGGATAAATCAAAATATGTATAACCATGATGATTAGACGGATAACCCAAAAACACACACCGAGTAGACCGGGCCTGAAGTTTGTTAATTGTGGTGGATGGGAATAACGGATAACACAAGCACCCAAAAACCCGAAGATGAGAATAAGACGGATTCTTATTATACAGTATTTGGATGGGGGGAAGAATATGTCAAACCTTTAGAAGGAATTATGTCAAGAAGATATGTGGTCATTTGTAGAGCATGATGGCAAAAATATGGAGGTATTGAGGCATGAATTAAGAGAGTTCGGACAATGTTATTTATGGAACGAATTTTGCGTTCGGCCTTCCCATTTTGTGAAGATGTATGAGGACACGAAAACCGAAAGTTGATCCCATTATTAGCATAGAATTCTGAAAGTCCCTATTGTCATACTCTTTCCCATTATCACATTGAATATTTTTTATTTCTCTTTCGAATTGGGTACGAATGAACGCTCTAAATTTGATGAAGACGGAAAACACTTGTGATTTATTGGCAATTGGAAACGTCCACAAAAATTTGAATAATCATCTAAAAAGAGAACATAACATCGATGACCCAATGAACTAAGAACAGGAGACGTCCATAGGTCGCTATGAATAATATCAAATGGCATTGAAGTATGAGAATTGGAGTCTACAAAAGGCAACTTAACAATTTTCCTAATGAACAAGCTTGACAAAGTGGAGTACGACTCGTACCCTTACAAGAAATAAAGCTATTTTTATCTAAAACTGATAAAATATAAGAGCCCGGATGACCAAGGCGAGCATGCCACAAGGATTGAGAAATGGCTGCAAAGGCTGACGGCATAGCTTGACTCGGTGGACTGAAATCGGGCATGATAGGATAAAGATCTCCCTACTATCACACCTCATGAGATGACTCCCCATCTTGAAATCCTTCACAGAGAAATAAAAAGGATCAAATTCAACAGACACATAATTGTCAGTGGTGAACTTTCGGACAGACACTAAATTTTTAATCAATTTGGGGGCATGTAAAGTATTTTTCAAGATAAGGGGTGGATTGGGGGGAGACAACATTTTCTGACCATACCCTAGGGTGGAATAAATTGTCATTACAACAATTATCCCCCCAAGGGTGCTCAAATTGGAATAAGATGAGAGAGTACCGATTAAGTCACGTGTGAGTAGTGGCCCGGTGTCCATATACCAATTTGGGTCCGGTTGAGTTAACCCCTAATGTGCATCGCGACCTCGATATCCCGAGTGGGACTTTGCTGCATGATGGGCTTATGGGGGTCGGGCCCAAGTATTCCCGGACGCGTGAAATGGCGTAGCCTGCAGGCTTCTTCTTTGGAGCCGCTTGGGTGGGGCGCCATCAGCTGGGTTGTTGGGCCTGGGTGTTCCGCTGACAAATTTAGGCTCTTGGAATTCTCTGGCGTAGGGGTCATTGCCCAGCGCCCTTGCCCATCCCATCGCCATGGGCCCCATTCTTTGGGACCAGGCGATGTGCCATCGTTCATCGGATTCGGGCCCATTGCACGCTTGCTAACCCACCCGGAGCCGCGCGTTTGCCGCAGCTTTTGTTATTATTCTTGCGATTATTCTTGCAGCCACCGTGATTTTAGTTTTGGCCTAATTATTAACAAAACCCGAAGAACTTGGGAGGACGCCATCATGACGACGGCTTACTCGATGTAGCGCTTTTAGCCAAATCGCCTTCCAAAGTAAGTATGGAGCGGGCTTGATAAAAGGCGGAAGAGGTTGCTGGCGAAGGAGAGTTCCAACGCCATTATATGCCTCGAAAGGCCAGAACCAATTGTAGGACCAGGCGATTATTGGTGACACTGCGCCACATTACTGAGTTGATCTCGCGACTCTTAACTTTCTTGCGATAGCGGAATCGTTAGGAAATTCTTCCATGCGACGCAGGGAGAATTCTTTCTCAAGTGTGACGACGCGTGAATGTTGGTTAACTAGAATATGTCACGCAATCTATTCAAGTAGCCATAGCGTGGTATCCGCCAATAATCGTTGTAGAAAGTCAATCGAAATAGTGGAATAGATCCTTTGGCCAGAACGGTAAGATCAGCGTAATCCATAATTGAGGATCCTCCTCGGGAAAGGGTGTAGCGGGAGGAATGATATGATGGATAACTTGTTGAGAGATATCGTGTATTTTAAACAACTCTGCCCACGTCGCATATTGGACGTTTTCCATTTGAAGCACAATAGGAATATTGTTCTTGATGTTGGAAATCATGAGTGCAGGATGATAATTGTTCTTAGACATATTGAAAGAACAAAGAATGAGGGGGAATTTAAGAGAGGTTTTTGAGAGCGGAAGACGAAATTCTGGAAGAAAAACCCGAGGGGGGGGGGGAGTCTCGGCCGAAAAGAGGCAAAAGTTGGGAGAGAAAACTTTTGTTTAGACTTAGTTTCTTGATACCATGAAAGAAATAATCCCCTTGATTATTTTCATTACTTGAATAAGTATATATACAAGATACAAAATATTCTTATTTTATTCCTAAAATCTTATTCTACCATAATTCTAATTTTACAATTATGGTAGTGTATAATCCTACTTTAGGTAACAAATACATTACAATATACTACACATATATTTTCCAAATATACAATGTTCTTATGTACAAAATCAGCCAAAACCGAGAGCACCAATATGGACAGATTTCGTGGCATTGAATAAGGCAATATACACTTGTATATTGTGTGTATATTGCCTTATTTAACATGATTGATAAGACACTCCTCAAAATCATACCAAAATGAAGTTCCTTGTTCAACTTTCGCCACGACCACCCTATTTAGCTGCAAGATTAACTTCTTCATGGATGAAAGGAATATCATCCTAATGAAAGCCTAATTCATTCCTTATAGAGGTTTAAGATTTTATTTTCTTTGTTTCTGTTGAGAATATAATCAAATATTAAAAGTGTTTATATCTAAAAAAATTGGTCACATACTTCAATATGATATCAGAGCAGGCTAAAGGTCCTGGATCAAACCTCACCGCCAACCCTTTTCAAAAAGAATTTCCACGTGCTTGGATCATGAAAAAAAATGAGGTCAGCACGTGAGGGGGCGTGTTAAGAATATAATCAAATATTAAAAGTGTTTCTATTTAAAAGCTGGTCACACACTTCAATAGTTTCAAACACATCAAATTGTTGAAAGATTCATTTTGTGAAAAACATTGTAATAACGACGATCAGGTCTAGGTGCTGTTGATGTAACAACATCCCTTATGTTCATAGATTTGACTATTTCTTGTGAAAATATCTTCTTCTATATGGTTTCCGAATAAGTTTGTTGATTGTTGTGTACTTTGGAGACTGGTCCAGCAAAAGGGAACAGAAATAGGATTGAGATTTAATTTTTTTTTCTTGTCAAATAAAGTTCTTAAGAAAAGTACTATACTAAAGAGATTATGAGGACATGAAAGATAAGACAATTATACAACTGTAGTGATCATTGCTTTGCATTTGAAACCAACAGCCATGGCATTCCAGTCAATTTCTGGGAACGGGAAGATCAACTCCAACTCAAGGGGTAGTCGCCTGATCAACAAAAAACTCGAAATCTCTTATTTTCTTCTGTTGATATAACCTGTCGAATCATTTCCCCAACAGAAGCAAAGAAAACAGATTGTTGATACTTGTTTGATTCTAAACATCTGGTATGGAACTTTTCTAAAAAATTGTAAATATCCTTGCATTGCATATTTAGGCTTCAAGGAAATATTCGAATGCTAGAGGGGCTACGTCTCCTATATATACATTAAAAAAAAGCTTTATACACACAATGTGATTTTCCGGTGAAGGGGTTCGAATAAACCCCTTCCACTTTCAATCTTGTAATTGAAAAATAGTCATTGTCATGGAGTTTCAAATTTATTTTATGACTATCACATGTGAAATTTGAAAATCCTCCGTAGTAGCTATTTGGGTTATTGAAGTTTTGAATTGAACAGTCGAACTTCACACATTTTGAACTAAGCAATAGTGTCCTAAAGTTTTAGACCGGAAAGCAACTACAAAATGCATCGTCCTAAAATTCGAATAAGAAGCACCTCTACCCCTTTTTAAAGTGCACAAGTACTGTATAAAACTTAAATAACGGTCATAAAAGTGGCTATCTGGTGAAACTTCTACTTAAAGGTCAGGCCGCCAGGTTGGCCTACAGTCTACAACTTGGGTGGGCCTTTAGCACTGGGCTGAAAGCCCAACAATCCAATAGAAGGATGAAGCAGGGAACTACCATCTGTATTTGGAAGAAGAAAAAAACAGCAATAAATGAGTGGGACAATTGCTTACTGCTTACTAACATTTTTTGGCTTCTTTTATGGCGCAAATAAATGATCCATGTGTTGGTTGGGGATGGATGATCCCCTCATTTAATTTTCATTCCTACTTTTTCGCCTTCTTATTCTTCTGAACTTAAGTTATAAAGTCAAACTTTTTTATAACGGTGTCGTTTGTTTGAATATTTTTTGACTGTTATAGTAAAATACTGTTAGAGAGAACATATTATATAACATAAAATGAAAATCGGTTCAAAAAATAAATTGACCGTTTTAGTGAAATATTATTATAGAGATTAGAGAATGTTTGTTCTAGTTAGGTCGTATACGCCATTCTCTGTTATCAGTGTAATTTAACTGGCCATAATAAGTTATAATCCTATTTCAAAGTTATAACATCATGTTTATTATAAAAAAGTTATCTATTGTTATCGATCAATTTAAGCTGATTGTGTTAAAAATTTATAAACTATCAATGCACAGAACTTAAACTTTATTTTTATACACAGTGGCCGATGGAGGCATGAAGTCCTTCGCCACGGGTTCAACTTAAACCAGTATTTTCGACACGAAGATAGATAAATGTGTAAAAAATCACAAAAATTCAATAAATATTAAAGTCTTAACCAAAAATTTGAAGTACAATAAGTGTAGTGTTAAGCTTATACATACCACTGTGATGTAGTGTATACACATGGTGACATACTTATATTTACTATTTTTATAGGATTTGCATTTATAAGGATTATAATTATATAGTGGAATAGAAAATAGTAAATGCTCACTCATAAATCCTTCTTGACTAGCCTCAGTTAGGGATGACAACGGATCGGATCTGGACCGGATCCTACTAGATTCAGATCCAAATCCGTTTTTCATACCTGAATCCAGATCTATCGGGTCCATAAAAATCATATCCAAATTCGGATCCATAGGATCCGCCGGGTCCACGGATCGGATCTGGATCCACATGTAAAAAAAATTGTCTTGCTAAAAATGTAACCTTGCTAAGAATTTTTTTTGAACGGACAAACGATTTTTACTTAGCTAACAGTTTATTGTGTTTCAATTTTGAAATGTTCATATGAGATATTTTGTTCGTTGTCTCGTTTTGATTGTGAGCTATTAATTGAAAATGTTGGACAATGACAATAGTTATGGAAAATGCTGACTAGTATTTCCACAATGTAGAACTTGCATGTGTTTGAAATCTTCACAAATGAGGTGAATATAATTTTAACTACTTGTCTATAGAGATGTTAGTCATTCACTAACATAACATTGATTTTATTATCGAAGTTACCTCTTTATTTTTTGGTTTTTGAGTTAACGTGGGGATAAATTAAACTTGTTTTGAGAATTAAACTTGCAAGGATGTGCTTAGCAATTTTAAGAAAATACTTATAAAATTACATTCTAGGTTATGAATATATTTAATAAAAAACGGATCCACGGGTCGGATCTGGACCGGATACAGATCTCAAATACAAGATCCAGATTCAGATCCGATCTGTCATAAATGGATTCGGGTCCGATCCGGATCCGTCGGATCCAAATTTTGAACATCCATATCCTATAAAACGGATCTGGATCCACCGGATCCGGATCGGGTCCAGATCCATTGCCATCTCTCAGTAAATGGATTGATGGAGAAGCACATTTACTTCCTAGCTACCTAACAAACTGGCAATACATATTAGTCCTCTCTCTTATCTGTCCTGAAAAAGATGACCTAACAATCTTTTGTTTTATTAGTACTCTAAAACTTTCCTAAGTCATCACTACTTGAACTTTTCTCCAACTCTAAGTTGGTCAATATCTTCAACAGTGTTAGTTGCTATTCCAAGGTATGTTACTTATGATATTCAAAGTCTTTGTTTGAGGATTTATTATCTTCTTTTTTGTGTGGTAATGTAAGTGATGCATGTCTCAATAGTATCTATTTATAGATTGAGCTCTAGAGGAAAAAATAGTCAATCTTCATTATTCTAGTGTTTTTATCAAGTAACTCAAGTGTGTTACAAGTGTTAAAACTTCTCTACCAAACTTCAACAAACCATTTTTGTTTACTTTCCTCTATATGGCACTATTTATAGAGTTGTCTAAGTAAGTTTTGAATTTCTACAACAACTATGGCTCAATCTTGTGTTGCTTGGACACTTCAAAATGTCTCCAGGTGTGTGTCGGATCCTTCAAAAGTAGTGTATTTTTGGAGGATCTGACGGGTGTGGCAATATTTTTGGAGAGTTCGAGCAACATAGCCTAAACCCCAAGATTGTATGTCTTGAAGTTACTAATAAGATGAAAAAAAGGTAAGAGGTGACATGTTCACATCAGGTCTTAATTATATGTACACATTCAATTGAACTCATTGTTTTCAGCTCGAACTATATAGATATGGGGGAAAACTTTGAAATGTTTATATAAAATAAGGTCACACTCATTCTGAATCCACATTTGCTTATGCATACGTTGGACTCTAGGCAATGGCGGAAATCTTAGTAGGATGTTATTCAACTTATTCTTTCCAAATCTTGACATGACAATCATTAACAGTACTATATGTATACATTTAGAGGCAAATCTTGGACGGTCGAAATGATTCAACTGAACCCGTTGCTTTAAGCTCGAACTATATACAAATATGCAGAAGAAAAACTTTGAAATCCTTACATAGAATAAGATCACACTCATTCTGAATCCATTGACTCTAGGTCCTGAATTCGCTTATGCACACGTTAAACTCTAGGCATTGGAGGAAATCTTGGTAGGATGTTATTCAACTAATTCTTTCCAAATCTTGACATAATAATCATTACCATGGATGATTTTTACTGAAATCATTGCAACTTTGAAATGTTTATATAGAAAAGGTTACACTCATTCTGAATCCACTGACTCATGATCCCGAATTAGCTTATGTATACATAGACTCTAGGCAATGGAGGAAATCTTGGTAGGATGTTATTCAACTAACTCTTTCCAAATCTTGACATAATAATCCTTACCATCTTTCTCCTTTTTAGTTTCAGTGTGGGTATATATGAAGTGTATGTGATAAAGAAAGAAGGCAGGGGAGAGAGCTTGTATAGTTGAAAGGATGGGAAGTAAAGAAAGGGAAATCAAATCACCTGAAGTTCAATTAGGAGCGAATTCTTCTGATTCGAAACGGGGTTCAAAGAAACTCGGGATCTACTTCATCGAATCGGATGATAGGAGAACAGCATTCGGACGTGGTTATAGTGGCGGAATAGGAGGAGCTACTCCCGTGAACATCCACGGGAAGCCTATTCCGGATATAAACAAGACGGGTGGCTGGATAGCAGCATTGTTCATATTTGGAAATGAAATGGCTGAAAGAATGGCTTATTTTGGCCTATCGGTCAACATGGTGGCATTCATGTTCTACGTTATGCACCGGCCTTTCTCTAGCTCTGCAAATGCTGTTAACAATTTTTTGGGCATATCACAAGCATCCTCCGTGTTGGGTGGTTTCATCGCTGACGCTTACCTTGGTAGATACTGGACTATTGCTATCTTTACCACCATTTATCTTGCGGTAATTCAAAAAATTTACTATAATGTCATATTTAGGATTTGAACCTGAGCCTAAAGTAATATCTCAACCCCTTTGTCACTATATTAGAATATACGTTATGTCAACGGGATTCAACAATATAGTCAGACCTCTCTATAATAGTCATTCTCTATAACAACATTTCACTATAGCATTCAAAAAATATCGTGGACAGATGATATTGTTATAGAGAGGTTTGACTGTATATATGTAAAATAAAAAAATAAAAAATTGGTGTATTTAGTCAATGTCATTTTTGAGCAAATGGGATTTAGTTGAATCCCTTGCTATAACCTAGCTCCGCCCTAATTTGATCACTTCATTCAAGTGAAGATCATAAAAGCTAGTAATAGTCACTTACTTCTTTATGGTTATGTAGGGATTAACAGGAATAACATTATTAGCAACCATAAAGGTATTTGTGCCAAATCAAGATCAGTGTGATCAGATTGCCCTTCTTCTAGGCAACTGCGAACCAGCGAAATCTTGGCAAATGATGTACTTATACACAGTGTTATACATAACGGGGTTCGGAGCAGCAGGGATAAGGCCATGTGTCTCATCGTTCGGGGCTGATCAATTCGATGAGAGAAGCAGAAACTATAGGTCTCATTTGGACAGGTTTTTCAACTTCTTTTACCTATCAGTCACAGTTGGGGCGATCGTGGCATTCACTGCTGTAGTGTATATTCAAATAAAACATGGATGGGGTGCTGCTTTTGGTTCTTTGGCGATTGCCATGGGCCTTTCCAACATGTTGTTCTTTGCTGGTACGCCATTGTATAGGCATAGGTTGCCCGGAGGCAGTCCTCTCACGCGTGTGGCCCAAGTCCTAGTTGCTGCCTTTCACAAGAGGAATGTTTCGTTCCAAAGCAGTGAGTTTGTGGGGTTGTATGAACTTCCTGGTAAAAGATCTGCTATCAAGGGCAGCAACAAGATAGCTCATACCGATGATTTCAGGTAAATTTCAAAGGTTGCTCCTTTTTTCACTTCTTCCATGTTGGTTTTCAACAAAGAAATAACAGAGAAAGGCTAAGTAAAAAGTCTTACATAGAATCATTCGGATAGCATATCGATTTTCTTATATGGGCTTCATTTATTCCTATTCCTGCTTCAAGCTTGGGAAAGTGTGCTTACTTCAAAAATAATGGCTATGCAGTTAAAGGTAACTATTTTATTAATAACTCAAAGACACATTTATAGCTTCGATTCCTAACTGAAAATAGAAAAATATGCTACTGACGTATCAGTAAAACCAAATCACGAGGAAACTAACTCCTAAATTCAAGCCACAGAGGACTCTAACAGAAAACAACTTGAAATCCTAAAACTTAGCTATTGATAAACTGATTTTCTGCAAATTCTCTTAGAGATAATTCAGCTATCTGTTTTATTTCTGTAATATCCCTAGACATATTGTCAACATTCCATACTGTTGGATTGTATAACCGTCTCATGTGAAAGCTTAAGTTGTTAGATAGAACACACCTTTATTTACTTAATTATGTCTTCAACACATAGTACCACGTGTGATATGACACTTGGACAAGTCCTAATTTCTTCCACTATATATATGTATGCTCAATGCAGATGGTTGGACAAAGCAGCTCTGCAGCTAAAGGAAGATGACATTGCCAATCCATGGCGGCTTTGCACCGTGACTCAAGTAGAAGAAATTAAAATCCTGCTGAAACTTATTCCAATTCCAGCCTGCACTATAATGCTAAGCGTGATCCTAACGGAGTATTTGACTCTATCGGTCCAACAAGCATATACGTTGAACACTCACATGGGACATTTGAAACTTCCTGTCACCTGCATGCCAGTGTTTCCCGGTCTCAGCATATTCCTGCTGCTGTCCCTCTACTACTCCGTGTTCGTTCCAATATCCAGAAGGATCACCGGGAACCCCCACGGTGCTTCTCAGCTCCAGAGGGTCGGCATTGGCTTAGCGGTCTCTATCCTCTCGGTGGCGTGGGCTGGTGTCTTCGAGAGGTATTGTTTGAATATTTGCTTCTGTTACTGTTGATTTACTAGAATAGTAAGTAGCTTGGTTGTAGGAGTCTTTGTTTAAATTTAAATCAGTTAGATAAGTCTAGTTGAGCAGTGGCGGAGCCAGAATTTTCCCTAGGGGTTTCAAAATTTTAAGAAGTAAACACACGAAGAAGCTAAGGGAATTCAACAACTACTATATATACATCACAAATAATTTAACCTTGTATATACAATGTATTTTTTTTATCAAAGGAGTTCGAATGAACCCCCTGGCTCCGTCCCTGTAGTTGAGATATCTTAAGTTTTTGAATTTTATTCTGCAGATTTTTTTGTTTTTAAGTTGGCTATTTAAAGCCCTCTATACTTGATAAAGTTAAGAGACAATTTCAATCATTTTTAAACTTTTTGTTGTTTGACCATCTTTTAACCAACAGGTATCGGAGAACTTATGCGATACAACATGGTTATGAGGCTAGCTTTTTGACTCCTATGTCTGACCTTAGTGCTTATTGGTTACTAATTCAGTACTGCCTAATTGGGATAGCTGAAGTTTTCTGCATAGTGGGATTACTTGAATTTCTATATGAAGAGGCACCTGATGCAATGAGAAGTATTGGTTCAGCTTATGCTGCTGTGGCTGGTGGACTCGGTTGCTTTGCAGCCACAATTTTGAACAGCATTGTTAAGTCTGTCACCGGGGGAAAAGGCGAAAGACGAGAATCCTGGCTTTCCCAGAATATAAACACTGGGAGATTCGACTACTTCTATTGGCTCCTCACTATCATGAGTCTCATCAACTTTGCTGCTTTTCTTTATGCAGCACATTGTTATCAGTACAGATCAACGGTTGGAATTCAGACAACCGACCGACTAAGTGAGAGAGGGCCTGGATCTGATTGTACCAGCACTAACGCAACGGATTCCATCAGAACTCCGCAGTTAAGCCTGTTTGGGCGCGAGTAGTACTAGGATCGGTGACCCCTACAAAGTTCTCGGGTTGCATAAGCCTACCTTTGCCACTATCTCGACCACTACAAGTCAGTGACCATATTTTAGTTGTTACTTAACAAAGGGGAAAAAGGAAAGAAAAATCCATTCTCTCATTGTTTGAAGCAATTGTGTTTGACAAGTTCTATTCTTGTAAGTGACATAGTAATAGTAGGAGGAAAATGAAGGCAAGACTTGAGAAAGGGGGAATATATATACTCTCAGTTACTGGAGATAGGATATATGGCTATGCATTACATGATTTTATTAATTTTGTAGTAGTATTCTTGAAATTGTTCATGTTTCAAATTTTCAGCTTTCAACTTAATCATTTTTCAGTGATTTCAAGATGTTTAAATCATTTTAGGCAAATTAAATACATAATTTTTGCTTTATGTATCGAGTATATGATACTGACTAACCCGATTAATCTAAATTCGCGTCACTAAAGAGGAAACTGCTCCCTACCAGAAGGTTCTTCGTTCCCAAGCTCGAAACAGGGTGTCTTGTGCAAATTAAATACATATTTTCATTCTCAAGTAGACAAGTACTAGACTAGATCTTTAATTTTAAAATAGGACATGTGTACCCAAGTAAGAACTTGGGGAAATGAAAAAAAAAACTAAAAAATGGAGAGGAATCAAATCCATGAATATGACTTACGTTATCTATGAACTGAAGTAATTCCTTTCACCAATTTCCGATCATACGTCATATTACCTGCTTCACTAATATTTGTCAGTGGTATCAACATTTGATACCAAGGAAATAACATCAAAAGGCTATATCCTTATCTTATGTCTCACACTTCTATATCCAATTTAACACTGAAAATTGATCCAAGAATTTCATGTATCTATTCAACACTGATGGTGGCTTTCATAATGGAGGTCTCAGGTTTGAAATCCTATGCCTGTGACAGCGGGGGATTTTGCTTTTTGGGTTGAGCTCGTCACACGAGGCTTGCCTAATGTGGGTTAACTCTCCTGTGTGGTTTACGAGCTATTGCACAGGAGATAGATTTACCCTGTGCGCACTCAAGAGAGTAGCGGTCGTGATTCCCATGTCATAAAAGAATATGGGATAATATCATTTTTGAACCTTCAATTATCAATAAATTCTAAGTTTATTCCTTTAATATTTGATTAAGCATATTAATCTTTAATTATTTGAAATGTATCTTTTTGATGTTAATTATGGAGGGGAAGATGGTTTCAATCAAGCAATTAAGTTGTCTGGTGAAAACTTGGGCAATGTGAAAATTATGCAAGAGATGAATATCATAGGCAAGTATTTTGAGCAGTGTCGGCTCAAGGGCCGGGCAAGTGGTAAAAATTGCAGAAATAGGATATCATAAGGGGGTGTCTTAAATTTTTGTGCTTAACAAAATATTAAAAAATAAACTTAAAAAAAGTTCATTGGGTGGAACTACTACTATTGCCTATGAGGCATAAGTTAGCTGTAATGTGCTTACAAGTTAGTTTCAGTAGGAGTTTGGGACATTTCAATGAGTTACGAAGATTGAAGATAGTGTAATTTATTGCGGGCAGGAGTGTTAGTTGTGTTGATTGAGTTACTTTATTTAAATTAGTCATGATCAAAGTTAATTGTAATTTATTGAATAATAATTTGGCAACACACATTTTCCGTTAAAAAGTGTAGAATATTATTTTGTGAATTATAGGAATGATTATTTATTAAAGGAAAAAGTTGTGAACAGTTGAATAATACAAGCAACTATAAATTGTGACCAATTTTACATGATAGGTAGAAAGAATATTACCATGCCTTACCGTTCGTAATAATTTATAAACAATTGAGCGACACATATAATTTTTGTGTATAAGACAGAACTTGTGGATTGAACGGGTTCATTATTTCTGACGTTGAAATTTTCGGAACTTTTGCCTCTTCGGCAAAATAATTTACGTCCACTATGTGCGATGGGCGACAAAAGTTTATCCTAGCAATTTTCTTGAAAACAATTTTGTTAAACGAGCTAAAAAAAATCAATATCGTCTTTTTTCAAGGTCATTGGATGTAATTGCCTGAAATTTGAGCAAATTGGTCGACGTAAGATAACTAATAATGTATCTCCAATTTGGCATGACTTTGTATTGATTAAGTGCATGATTTTATTTTTAGAAGTACTTGAGGATTATGATCTCGCACATGCATGTGTTAATAGTTTAGATATGCCAAATGTTATAATGATCAATTATACGATGATTACTATTGAGTATAATTTTTTATGCAGAATTTGTTTTCAAGCGAAATACTTTATTAAACCTTATGTCCAATTTATATGACACTTTCCTTTTTAGTCAGTTAAAAAAATAATGACATATTTTCTTATTTGACAACAATTTAAGAATGACATATTTTCTTATTTGACAACAATATAACTTTAAATTTTACTTTTTACGCTTCACGAGATAATCTATGACCACACAAATATCTTTGAATTATTTTAGACCACAGATTCAAAAATCTTTCTTTATTTCTTAAAATGCATGCCCAATCAAACTACATCGTATAAATTGGAACTGAGTGAGTAGCATTTTCCAGCATTCGTCACGAAGTTTCAAAAGTTATATTGATGTTTTAAGTTTCACAGATTACTAGGGACTAGGGTGGATATAATGACTGCTCCAAATGAAAGCAAACGGAAACAAGAGGATCAAGGGTCAAGTAATTTTCACAACACCAAAATAATACCTTTCACACTATCGACTACAAGAGACCTAAGAAAATTTAACAATTTGGAATTTTTGCGACTAGTGATGTCAGGAAGTCTCCCACTCCAGCATAAATAGGTATTGGTTCAATTCTCGCTCTCTCTCCTCTCTAAAAAAAATAGAATAGTCGTGTATGTCAATAGAACTTGACAGTACAACACGAAGACTTTCACCAGTCAATCGAAGCTACAACACGAGAAGATTTTCTCTGATGCCATCAACTGGTTAATCACATATGAGGTCGAACTCTTAATCGAAACATGGGGAACCCCAGGACACATAAAATCCATAAATAACAGAACAATTTTCAATGGCAAGAAAATCTTTAATTTCCATACCTCGCTTGAAAATTTCAAAAACATATAGTACAAAATTTTGATGTCTGTCTAAATATACTTCATTCCGGAAATATATTGTTGTCTAGAGATCAGATACTGGGCTAAAGAATATATAACTCCAAGGAGTCCCAATATCTTAACCTTGATAATATCCGTCATCAAAACTGATGGCAAATTAAGAGGCATTGTCAGCAATGGCATAGAGTCGGCATGTTTTGTGTAGCTCCAGACAAAACGATTAAAAAGGATGTGACTTGGAAATGTTAGAATTAGAAGTGCCAAATTCTTGACCGCGAAAAACCAATCTGGACCTCCCACATCTAATCCCCACCCTGCATTCCCATGCCATATATTTTCCCATATGCTATACAGGGTAGTTAATACCAAGTAAGCGGAGATAACAACTACAACAGGGAAGTACCTTTGCTTGTCCCCGAAACCCGCAACAAAATCAGAATCTTGATTAAGCAGCAGCAAGATAGGTGCCAAGAAGAAAATAGCCCGGTTTGAGCCACCAGTGAGATTGACATTTAAGATCAGGCATATAGCAAAGCACATGATCGTGGCAACATTACCAACGGCAGGCATCCAGGCACCCTCAGCAGCCATTCTCTTGATTGTAAAGGATGGAACAGCAGAGGCTTTGCGTTGCTGCATGAACCTTAACCTTGGGGGAACAATAGTAGAGCTACTTTGACCTGAATGGCTGTGTCTAACTGCACCCCTATCTGTTACCTTTTCTCGCATCAGCGAAGCCAGCTCAAACTTTACTTCAAGCGCAATGAGCATAAAGATTGCAGCGTATAGGCCAAGAAGAGAAGTTCTTGCACCTTCAACGGCCAGAAGGGTTGCCAGTTTGCTGTTTTCTTCACCCATATCTTGCACTGCATTATCGCCTAGGATGCTTTTATTTATTCTGACTTGGCCCTCCAACAAATATGTCACAGGAAAGAGAGCCACAAGAAGTGCAAATACCCATGGCAGAAGCTTTGTGCTAGAAGCAGATGGGAAGTGAGTGAAAACAACAAATACCGAAGTACAGACCATGGTGACAACAATGAGAGCGTGGAGGATTGCAGCCTGGAGAAAATATTCTGCTGATATGTAAATTCCAAGAGAAATGCCTATAGCAATGGCATAAAATGTCCTTAACTCAACGACGTATTTAATGGGGATGGTGGATGTAACAGAGGCCAGAGTGAGCAGAATTGCAACAATAAGCAACCACGAGGGCCACGTAGGCTTTGATGCGAAGAAGCCATAAATAGAAATGTCATCAGCAGATTGACGAGCAGCTTTGATTACGTCCGAGTGGTAAGTCCATGACAAGGGGATTGGTGGCTGCATTAAAATAAATAATAAACCTGTTGCAACCACCAGCACCAAGCATCTCTTTGCAGACTGCAATAAAAAGAAAAATCTCTTAATTACTTGAATCCAGTCAAGACCTCCAACTAAAGCAAATAGAAAAAATGTTCTTCTACGCAAAACAAGAGGACATTTATCAGGTTGTTGACTTCTAAGTGTGTGTTATTTAAGTATCCCTATTCTATGACCAATGTTTGAAGAACAGTTAAGAGCAAACAAATAACATTAACTAGGCTACCCAAATAAGGAGTAGCAGACCAACAGAGAGTGAGCATGCGTAAGAAAACAGTCTCGATTTGAAGATTCACATTATTCCATCCCAATCACAATGTATAAACACTCTTAAAGTTCTGGATATCTGCACCTATGGTAAAAGAAATTATTCTCTCTTTAAGACAGTTCAGACCAGAAAATCAACATGTTAAGCACATTTCCTTTAGGGTAATAGATTTTATCTATAACAATCACTGATCTAATCATCAATAATTTTGTAAAAAGAGAACAAACACAACAACGAATTAATAGGAGGGAATACCATAACATGTGAAAAGTGAAGTGCAACAATCGGAACGCAAGCCAATCCCGTCAAGAGGAAGCAGGACCCTAAAAGCAAACCATCAGAAGGAGGTCTACCATGCCACCATTGAAGAGCTTCAAATACTGTTTCACGACAGAACCAAACTGATAAAGCAACAACAGCAGCATGAGTGTAACCTTGCCAAGGTTTCATCTTTGAGGCAGTTCTTGACTTATCCCTGCAAGATAAACAGATTAGGAATCTGAAAAAGGAACAACATCCAATGAACCCTTGCAGTCCAGCCCTTCCCCGGACCCCGCGCATAACTGGAGCTTAGTGCACCGAGCTGCCCTTTTTTATCCTTTTAGTATATGTAGGATTTTTTTTTTTTTTTGGAGTGGGGTTGAGGGGAGGCAAGGACAACATCAATCTGGATCAGGGAGATACCTGTAAAGAAGCAAGGGAGGAGAAACAGCCAGCAGGAGGACAGCTGACACCCACAAAACTCCCTTTGATGTGATAAAAAGCACAGCCAACTTTGAGGAGTATAAGCAAGTTAGGACCCAAACAGCCTTTGATCCAATGCGGTTGTCCGCGGAAAGTCTCCTCACAACCGCCAAACCAACAAAAGTAGTTATGACTACCATGTAACTTGGGTACATCACATCATCCTCCAACCCATAGTAGTATATGCTAGAGTAACTAAAGAAACGATTTTCAATATAGCATAGCAGCAAAGCATGGCCAATCAAACCAATCTCGGTCAGAAAGCGAAATTGCGCTGGGAGGATAGCTAAACCAGGAACGGCCATTGCCAGGATAACACTACCAACAATGAGCTTGCAAAAGGATTTTAAAGGCATTCCTGACATCCAAATATTTAGATCCCAGTAATTGTGCATCACAAACCATATAACCATCAAGCTTCCAAGCACAACAAAAGCAAAGTATGATGAGACACTTTTCTTCGTGAAGAAGCGAGCCAAATAAAATCCTGCTACTGCCGGGAGTGGAACAAACTGCATATTGAAGTAAAGATCATCGACATATGTCAAATTTTTTTGGTTTTTCATTGGTTAAGAAAAAGTCAAATGTATGAATCACCAAAGTGTGGTCTAATGCCTGTAAGCTTCTCAGACACATTCATCAAGCAACAATCTTTATGCTATTTCAATGTGTGAAACTCTTCAAATATTCATATTTTAATAATTTTATAACAAAGATTCCACAAGGAACGTCATTTTTTTTAGACTGATCCTGTGCACCAAGAACTCACCAAAATGATTGCTAAGCTTTTCATTTCAAGCTCACAGGATTAGCCTTGGGTTCAATTTTGCGCAGTAATGCCTTAAAGAGTTGTATCTACTACTAATTAGTGAACTGGATCTCATTCTTCTTTAACTTTTTTGTTCACTTACATTCATCAACTTGGTTTTAAAATGGCCAGCAGATATGCTGGCACAACAATTGAAGGGGATAAAGAAAAGGAATGACTGTACCAGACCAATGTTTTAGGTCTTTCTTAATAAAACCGTAGGTTCATATTTAAATTTGTAACTGTACCAGATACTTCTGGTAGTTTTTAATTTTATAAAAGAAATCGAAAAATACTGAACCAAACAGAATATGACCATACATATAACATGTAGTATATATCAAGTTTAATAACGAAGCATTAAAAGTTTAGCTTCTACAAGGACATCCAGTATGTAAACATGCCCATTATCCCCGAGTTCCAAAGGTTGAGATTGGTCCCAACAAATCAGGAAAAGTCATATATATGATAAAGGGTAAAATTAACAAACATGGAGGTAGAATATAAGACAGTCGCCTGAGATGATTTTGACCATGTCCTACATAAACCTACAAATACATTGGTCTTGAACTTGTAGTTCTTTACCTAGATATGTATGAGCTAACCAATAGTTTACAAGTTGAGGTTCAATGGTACAATTTACAAATTATTTGCAAATGCTATTGTTCGATGAAACTAGTGAGTTAGTCAAGCAAAAGCTACAATAATAGAGAGCCACTTTATCACAAAAGGGCTTGAATAAGTATGACAGAATATATGCACTACAAGTTTAGCCCCCATAAGAAGGGTGACCGGAAATTAGATAAAATTGTGGTGCCTAATACGAACACTTCAAATATCCAACCTTAGCTCCAAAACAATAGCTTGATAAATGGAGATGCAACGAGGAAAAATACTAGGTTGAAACACAGGAGTGCAACATGTGTGCTAATAGAGTAGGCACAAAGGCAATTTCTGTAGAATGACAACAATGTTTTATGAGAGTACATGTACCTTAAAGGTCAAATATATCCATAAAATGAGTGTCGTAAAACTATGGACGTTAAAGAATAATCTGCTAGACAAACTTCTCTTGAGAGAATGTGCTTGAAAAATTAGCAAAATTCATATCTGATGCGAGGGTATAAGTAACACTTATGGAGGTAGAATAAAAGAGTCATCTGAGATGGTTTGCCATGCTCTACATAAACCTACAAACACATCAGTCTTAAGTTCGCCCTAAAAAGGAATGAAGATGCTTCAGTAAACCTACAATCTCTTGGAATCAATAAATAAACTATGAATATTACATGATGGAAGCAAACGATTTGGATACTACCAACTCATTAAGATTACAAACTAAGTTGTATTTACGCTTACATTATAGTGTTTGTTTGGTATCTCCTTGGTCATATTAGAGATTCAAGTCAATGTAGAGATTTGTACGGTCAAATCTCTCCATAAACCTTACGTTTTAGAAGATACACACTTTGTCTTAAAATAAAATTATTTTGTATTAGAATAAGATGGGCTCGTAAAAAGGGACTAGATACAGAAGATTCACATATCCAATCTAGATAATACCAACTCATTGAGATCCAAACTAAGTTGTTTTTACACTTACATTAGGTTTAGTGTTTGTTTGTATCTCTCTGGTCAGGGTTAGAGATTTGTATCGATGTAGCCGGTGTAGAAATTAGTGCGAGACCTAGAGAACCTTAAGTTTTAGCAGTGGACGAAGATTTATAGCCAGGGGCCACTCATTCATCTAAAGGCATGTTACATCACTCTCCACGTTACTATCACTAAACTTTGAGATTCCTCAATCAGAGTACAACTAAGCGTTTAGGAGAACTATGATTTGTCTTCTAGAATTTTTTTGGATATTTCACGCTTATCTCACATTACATGTCATTTTCCCATATAAATGAAGATCTAAAACAAAAAGAGTTAGCCAGGTTTAAGAATTTATAGTCAACAACCACATTAAATCTGAATTTAAGCTAAATTGAATATATGAGCATCTTTCCCTGCTAATACAAACTAACCACGCTATTCACCTTAGGTACAAACATAGTATGAGCAAATATAGAAGTCCTTCAACAAAGAATTTTGTTTACCCAAAATTAATTCACACCATGTTGAAAGGGGCAAATCTAAGCTAACTAACTTCACTAGTGATTAACAGAGGAAGTCAAATAACAAAGTGCAACATGGAAATGGAATGAATAGCAGATGAGTAAAATTTAAAAAGAACAAACTGTGTAAAACACATACCAGAACAGGAAACCCCACCACAATCGCTCCAGCAGCACTTACAATGACAGCTGAAGCAGTGAATCCTATTGAGCTAAAAGCATCAGAAACCATACCAAGAGCATAAGCACCAGCTGCTGCTGACCCTCCCAGCATTGTTATAGTGACAAGTAGGTAATTCAATGGCGGTGGCACTTGAATATATCGTCCAAATGAATGGAACACAACCCTAACCTCCAAGCAAATGACAACTACAAACAAAGCAATAGCTCCATTCAGCACGCGAATGCTCTGCAACTGATGCTCGTTTTTAGTCACCCACCATAATCCCCCTCTCGTCGAGGCATACAGTTGAAACAAAAACGGAACGAAGAAAAGCAGAAACAAATCACAAATAGAAGCCGCCGAGACAAATATAACTGAGTAATGCGACCCAATATGAAACAAAAGAGGAAAAAACAACAGATTCAACGTATGAACACAACCCTCAAGCTGCCCAAGTATCAAATTATCATCCGGTACATGACCGCCATGGTAACTCACTTCTTGCTTCATTTTAAATGACGATAATCGAGGAACAGAGAAAAGCCAATAGAAAATGCAGCTAAACACCATAAGATAATAAGCCGCATTAACCATACCAACTGCAGATACTGTTGCCCATGTAAAAATCGTCGAACCAATTATCGGACAACAAGCGAATAATAGCCGCTCTAAAGCAAGCACAATTGTTGGATACTCAATTTGAATCCACTTGAACTGAAGCGATACCCACACACCAATCAAGAAATTCGCGAGACTACAAACAGATATAGCAAGTAGGCCAAGCATAACGGAATTGAAAGTTGCAAACATCGACGAGCTGAAGAAGAAAGCAAATTGAGAAGCGATAAGGGAAAACCAAACGGCAAAAAATGAACCGGACTTGAAACTCAGAGAATCGAGTATATAACCTATCATTAACCCTAACGTAAGTGTAGCGATAACAGGAGTACCGCCTAGGTCAATTAAGAAAGCGGCGATTGGAACCAACGCGACGGCGATTCTAGCGTTGTGAACGAACATCGTCGGCGAGAATCGAGAATTCCTCAGAGATCTAGTGTTAACGGAGGTGCTGCTACCGCCGTTAGGGTTCCGTTCGAGACTGTAAACGCCGTCGAAGGAAGTGGATAGAGAAGGAGCACTGGTGGAAGCTGATATATACGGACGGAACGTCCGAGGATGGAGCTCCGGCGGCAACATTTTCGTTATCCGATCTGCCGGCCGGCGATTGTAAAGAATATTCTAGAACCTCCGACTAGTTATTGTGTTGTGTGTTGATCTGCTCTGTCAGTCTGTAGTAATAAGGGATTTAGCTGAATTGATTTGTGTGAGTAATAGTAAGGGATTTAGCTGCTCTGTAGTAATAGTCGCGTATGGTCGTTAGATTTATGCGGGTATGTGTATTTTATTTGTTTATGTTATTTATATGTATTTATTTGTATTAATTATGATTATTTTTTTTAGAATTTGCTATTGCTTAGTCATTTTATTTGTCTTATTTTGTTTATGTTTGTACTTTGTCTTTAGCTGAGTGTCTCTCGAAAATAGTTGTTCTACTTATCAAATAGAGTAACTATACCTCCATGTTGTGCGATTTCACTAGATATGTTATTGTTGTTGATTTATGTTACCGTTACGAGTGAGAGAGTTGACGTGTTTGAGATTATCGGGACCGTTGGATCTTTTATTCTCGAATTTGATCGGCTGATACAACGATCAACCCGTTAATCATCGTGATCTGACTTTGCCCCGATCCAACTGGTTAAGAAGGAAAAGGACTAGCTCTTGCACTTGTTATCGTTGGGATTTAACAAGTTTTTAACCAAAATGGTTTCTAAACCATTTCACTTAAGCTAGTGTGTGATTTACACAAATATGATCTTGGAGTGCCACCGTTTAAATTTTAATCTAATCTCATTAAAAAGAAAATCTAATAATATCTATTTTTAACCAAAATGGTTCCTAAATCATTCCACTTGCATTTTCATGAATAAGATTTGAGTGTCATCGTTTAAATTTTTGATCTCGTTAAAAAACATAATGTTGTCACGCTCTGAATTTAAATTGGACGGACCATGCTCTATATGCAATTACTATGAACCTGTAGCATGCTACAAAATATACAAGATCTGTAAAACCTGAATAATAAGATATTCTGAAAAACTCGATCTGTATAACTAAAACATACATCTATACATAATTGAACATGATCACAGAAGTCTATGAAGCCTCCAAGAAAACTGATATCATATTTGTCGAAACAGGGCACCGACAATACCCATATAGTATGTACATAATCATACTGACTCAATTCGACTAACTCTAAGAAGAAGTGGAGCTCACTGATCAATCAATAAAATATAGAGATAGCCTAATCTGGAGGATCGATAACCTGTCTGACTAAATCTGCGGGCATGAAACGCAGTGCCCTAACAAAGAGACGTCATGAATCAACGTAAAGAGAGAAAATGAGGAATCAACCTGAAACTCGGAATGCCACTGGAGCGTATGCAAATGCATAATATCACTGAAAATCAGTTATATATATATAGCCACGCTTTGGGGCAATGCCAATATCCTATCGTATCAGGCCTTAAGTAGGACTCGGTGTTATCGTACCCGGCCTTAATAGGACTCGATATTATCGTACCCATCTTAATAGGACTCAGTGTTATCGTACCCAACTGCAGTGGTGTGCACATATAAGTGCTATCGTATCATGCCTTAAGTAGGATTCGGTGTTATCGTACCCGGCCTTAATAGGACTCAATATTATCGTACCCATCTTAATATGACATAGTGTTATCGTACCCAACTGCAGTGGTGTGCACATATAAGTGTCGTAACCGACCGACTATAGCGCGACTCGGTGTCATAATATATATATATATATATATATATATATATATCATGAATGACCTTAGAAGAATATCATGAATAGGGTCGGAGTGACATAAGATCGTTATCCTCCGACTATCGTTATATAACTACGTATACCAATTGTCGTAACACCAACAAGAAGCATAGAACATCACATAATGATAGATAATACAAAATGCGAAAAAAGTACTACTGGTAAGGGACAAACAAGAGCCATAAAATCTTTTTTCAAGAGTATAGAACAAGCATAACTTCAATAGTTAAGAGTATAGTTTTCTTTTGCGGATGTTTAGTTATATGTCGTCATTTCAAGGATCATGCCAAAAGAAAGAAAAGGTAAACCTTACCTACCTTGAACATAGATCCTTCGATGACCACCATGAATAAATCGTCCTTATATGCCTCAAGCTCAATTGTCAAGAACAACTCCTTCCGACTTTACTTCACTTTGAAGAAATATCCGATCCGCTTAAAATAGGATAAAAACTATTGTTGGTTCCCACAAATAATCATGTGGTTGCTCCCATATATATATTGTTGCGTACAATCATTCCTCTAGAATGAGATTGCTGAATTTTCATACCTTTCCCTGTGAAACAAAGTTACTGCCTATCTCTTTTACTTTATCAAATTTTCCCCTACTAAATTGGTATCTCTATCTCAATGTTATATTTAGTGGGTGTGAGGTCCAACCATATACATGTTAATCAACATACTAATGATTCATCACCTAGAGGTGCCACGTAACCCGACAAATGAATAGTTAACAACAATAACATACCCAGTGAAATTCCACCACGTGGGGTCTGAAAATGATAGAGTGTACGCAAACCTTATCTCTACCTTGGTAGGTAGAGCGGCTGTTTTCGGGAGACCCTCGGTTCAAGACAAAGCATAATCACAAGCAAAGAAACCAAAGTAAAGCAAGAGAAACGGTCACACTCAGACAAAAAAATTAAAGCAGTATGAATATGTTGATAACAAAATTGAATACGCCATGGTAGCACATTCTAACAAAAGGAATCAGTAGCTAACACATCTAAATACGATAAACAAAGTACACTAAAGAACACATAGCAGTATAAATCAAATTACAGGGGACTATAAAGCAATATTACGCCTATAAGTGTGATAGGCTAATCGGACCTACAATAATAACACAACAACTATCATTTTGTAAGCATAAGTAGGACTACGTTCGACTACCTACTACCCTTCTACCCTAATCTGTGTCCTCCACAACCCCCTATCTAAGTTCATGTCCTCAGTAAGTTGCACGTGCGTCATATCTCATCTAATCACCTCTCCCCAATACTTCTTCGGCCTACCTTTACCCCTCATGAACCCGTCCATAGCCAACATCTCACACCTCCGCACTGGAGCATCTGTGTCTCTTCTCTGCACATGCCCAAATCATCCCAGCCCCGCTTCCCGCATCTTATCCTCCACCGAGGTCACTCCCACTTTGTCTCGGATATCATCATTTCTAATTATATCTCTCATTGTGTGCCCACACATCCATCTCAGCATCCTCATCTCCGCAACTTTCATATTTTGTATGTGTGAACTCTTGACTGGACAACACTCCGCCCTATACAACATAGTCGGTCTCACCACCACCCTATAGAACTTGTCTTTAAGTTTTAGTCCACGTGAAAAAGGTACTTATCCAACAATTTTAATTTAATCCCTTTATCTCTACTACAAATCAACATTTAACCAATCACACCAATAATTAATTCCCAATCATCGTCGTTCCACTTTTTAAGTTTAAAATTATTTCTGGCTTTCATCCTTTTATGCACGAACTCTTGATCTGCATACCTGAGTATGACCAAAATTATCCGAACTCGGGTAAATTCTCTCATATTAGATAGTTCAATTTCTTAGTCCAAAAATATGGGGCATTATAGCTTGAACCGTATTTCATTCAAATAAATGACAAACCTCGACGAAACTCATTTTCATCAATTCACTTAACTTGTAATCCTTACAACATATTTCTACTATAATTCTGACCACCTATAAGCTTTGGAATAACCTTATTTTTCTCTACTTATATCGTCTAATTTGCACTTTTTGTAACGCATGAAAACACAGGATGTAACAAAAGTAATAATATTTGGTTTATCAGATTTTGAAGCTAAATTCTAATGAATCGTCATAATTCTTATTTGATATTGAACAAAACTAACCTTGACAGTAAGTTATTGTATTTATCAGAATTTTAACCACAAATTTTGATGAATGCTACAGATTTCATTCATAAGACTTGTTCTGATAGCAAGCTATGATGATTGTCAAGACTTTGGCCACAAATCTTAACGAATCGCCTATATTTTGTTAGCATTTGTGGCTAAAATCATGACGATTTTTCACAATAATGGATACAACAACAATAACAACATTCCCACTACAATTTTACATGTCGGGTATGGGAGAATAGTATGTACGTAGACCTTACTCCTACCTTGTGAATGTAGAGATGTTTTCGATAAACCATCGGCTAAAAGAAAGCATTTCAAAGCAACTTTGAAAAGAGAAAATATGGAAGTGAGAAAGTCGTGACAAATACTAAGGAAAGCATTATATAGCAGGTTAAAAATTAAATAATATGGTAACCGAAGTACAAGAAATAACAGATAGTAACAGAAAGCGAAGAACAAGAAACTACGAGAATAATACTAATATATATTATTGGTATGAAAGAAGAAACAATTATGGTGCTCTAAACTACCACCAAGCCTATTCCACAAGAAAGTGAGACAACGCTTAACTTTACCCGTCTACCCTACATATCCCCTACAAGGTCATGTCCTCGGTAAGCTGAAGATACATTATGTCTTGTCTAATCACCTCTTCTCAATATTTTTTCGGTCTCTATTTACCTTTTCTTAAACCCACAAATATCAACCTTTCATACCTCCTCACTAAGGTATTTGTGTCTCTCCTCTTCACATGTATGAACCATCTAAGTCTCGTTTCCCTCGTCTTGTCCACCATGAGGGTCACTCCCACCTTGTCACGCATATATTCATTCCTAATTCTATCTCTCCTTGCAAACAAATTCCTTACTCATAATCCACCAAAAACTCGCGTATCGTATAGAGCTTTTTTCTATCCTTTCCGCATAGACTTGATTCGCTATGTCCACACATCCATCTCAGCATTCTCATTTTTGCAAATTTCATCTTCTGAACATGAGAGTTCTTGACTGGCCAACACTTCATCACGTACAACATGGTTGATTTAATCACCACTTTATAGAACCTACCTCTAAAGTTTAGTGGCACATTCTTATCATATAAAACTCCATATGCAAGTCTTCATTTCATCCACCCCCACTAGTACGATGTGTGAAACTATCGTCAATCTCTCATTTCCTTAGATTATAGACCCGATATACTTTAAATTTTCTCTTTTAGGGATGATTTATGTATCAAACATCACTTCCACGCCACCATCATGGTTACATCACAATAATATATACTTAAAAGTATTTGTTGTATAAAAGAAGAATAACAGAATTATAATATAAAATAATTAAAATTACGTTTTAAATAATATTTTGGAGATTAAAAAAAGATATTACGGATAAGATGGTAAACGATGTGCTTATGAGCTGTAAAACTTTAAGTTAGGGATGACCAAATGACCAACTTATGACTTATAAGCATTTTTAATATTTATCGAACGCGTAAATAAATCAAAAAGTTTTATATGCTAGTTTGATAAACTTATAAATTCAGTCAAAACCCCTCTAATTCAAATTAAACAGTTGCAGCCTCTATAGCCCTTCGATATTTTTTTTCTTGGTAGTTACATAATCAATTTCAGTTAGAGGGGTAACAAGATAAACTAAAGAAACCTCAACATTGTTGTTACCAACTTATGAAATACGCAAAAATAGGTGCTATTATCTGTCAATTTGAAACAATTGTACGATAATTTTAGCTAATTTGAAGTGATACTTGTTATTTTAGCTGTCCGCTAATGTACTGAAGAACAAAATCTTCAGTCACCTAACAAGAAGTAAAGTAAAGTGTGAAATTTAAATTAAAAGAAATTCACCATGAAAAACACCTTGCTCAAATAAGTAAAAAATCACAACCTCCTTTAATAAGATTTGCCCCAAACTTCGCTTAAATTCGAACAATTTAAGATTACAAACTCTATAACCAAAGAGACTAAACCTTAGTACCCGTTTTCTTACAATTTTCCTAATTATAGCTACCCTTTTCAAGACTCTTTCCTAATCTAGAAAGCGTTTATAACTCACCCAATCTAACACCTATTAGAAAACTTATAGTAAAGTGATAGGCTATAATTCCCTAATAGAATATTTTTTAATATTCTTTCATTAATGGTATATCTCCTATTTTAGGTAGAATTATAATTCTTTTGTAATTAGGTTAATTAATTACATGGTTTGTATCAAAGTAAATATTCTTGTAACCTTGTATATATTATAAATCATTCATCAATAAAATCAAGGAACATATTCATTTATGGTATCAGTAGCCTAAAACTACAAACCCTACTCTAGCCGATACACCTTCTCGGCCGCCACCTTTTTTTTCACGTCGGCACCTAGCTCACGTCGGAACCCTAGCCGCCGACCTCTCTCGGCCGCCCCCTCTTTTCCACACGACGGAACCCTAGCTTTTCCGGCCATTTTCCCTCCATTTCCCTCATAATTTTTCTCTTTCATGGCTGACAAAACCAAATTTCATCCGGCACTTGCCGTAAACAATATCAAAAACTTCATCATCTGACTCTTGAGATGAAAAAAGGTCAATACTCCTCGTGGCCGGAACTTTTAAAGATCCATTGTCGTGTTTAAGAAGTTATCGACCACATCATCCCTCCACGCCGAAGTCCACAGACATACCGTCGGCTTCGACTTCTGATAATGCACTCTGGTCCCATTTGGACGCAACCATCCTCCAATTGATATACGGCACAATATCTAATAATATGTTGCACACCATCATTGAGACTGATGCCACTGCCCGCCAAACGTGGGAACGTTTGGACAGTATTTTCCACGACAACAAAACTGAGCGTTATACCTTGAAAATCAATTCAAGGACGTTCATCAAGACGATTTCCCAAACGTGTATACCTATTGTGTAGAACTCAAGATGCTTGCCGACCAACTCTCCAACGTCGGCGCACCAGTCACTAATCAACGATTGGTCATGCAACTCATTGCAGGTTTGAACGAATCCTATGACGGCGTTATCACCATCCTTCAGCAATGCACGTCGTTACCTTCATTTTATGAGGCCCATTCGAAGCTCATCCTCGAGGAAACCCAGAAAACCAAACGCAGCACCACTCGAGTCAGCATTGCCGACGCCGCCCTCACCACCATTGTCAGGCCCTCCGCCGATGGCAGGGCCTCCCGGTCTAACAATCAGAGTCATCGGCCAGAGAAGTAGTAACAGTCCACTTCCTCCCGTAACAACCACCAGAGCAGGCAGTCTGGAAAGGACCGCTACAGAGGAAATTTTGGCAACAACTACGGCGTGAAGGGGCAGTTCCCGCCGGCTGGAAACAACCAGCAGTGACTGTGGTAGTGGCAGCAACCTCTGTCGTAGACTGCCTACCCGTCGTGGGCCGTTTGGGCCCCATCGTCATGGGACTCCCCTCTTTGCCTATATACGACATCCTTGTGGACTCCACCTCAGAATCGACAAGCCCAATCTGGCATACTTGGCCCACGTCCACAACATGCCTACACAGCACAGGCCTCCCCGCTATCGACTTATACACCGACTGATATTGAAGCAGCTATGAGAACAATGTCACTCAACACTCCAGACGAAAATTGGTATATGGACACATGTGTCACATCTCATATGACAGCATCCCAAGGTACTCTCTCGTCTTATTCCAATTTGAGTAATCTAAATTGAAATAGTATTGTTGGTAGTGGATAAGGCATTTCCATCCATGGTTATGGTCATTCCACCCTATCCCCACCACATCCACCACTAATCTTAAAAAAATGTCCTTCATGCTCATAAACTCGTTAAGAATCTAATCTTTGTGCGACGTTTCACAACTAACAATTGGGTTTCCCTTGACTTTGATCCTTTTGATTTTACTATAAAGGATTTTATGACAGGGAGATGAATAATGAGATGTAACAACACCGGAGATCTCTACTCTATTTAAAACGCCGTCAACAATCTAGCATCAGTTCCCTCACCTTTGCTGCTCTCTCGTCTTCCTTATGACATTCTTGATTATGACATCCGGGAGCCTCTATTTTACGTTCCCTTAGAAAAAATAATTTTATTAATTGCAACCGTATTTCTAGGACTCCTATATGTGAATCTTGTATTTTTTGGAAACATGTCAAATTACCATTTTCTACATCCACAAATTGTACTTTAATGCCTTTCGATATCATACATAGTGATTTGTGGACATCCCCTATTTTGAGTACTATGGGCCATCGATATTATATGTTGTTTTTGGACGATCATTCCAATTTTCTATGGACTTTTCCAATTGGAAATAAATCTCAGGTCTACCCCATTTTTTCTTCATTTAGTGCTTTCGTAAAAACACAATTTGAAAAAGGCATTAAATATTTTCAATGTGACAATGGCAGAGAATTCGATAATAACCAATTCAAACACTTTTGCTCTAAAAACGGTCTTACATTTCATTTTTCCTGCCCCACACATCCTCCCAAAATGGTAAAGACAAACGGAAAATCTGAATCATAAACAACCTCATTCTTTCCCTACTTGCTCACGCCTCAATTCCCCTTCAATTCTGGCATTACGCACTCTCCATGGCCCCCTATCTCCTAAATATAATCCCAAACAAGTCTCTAGCTCAACGGTCGTGCACCCAAGTTCTATTTTGTAGGAGCCCCTCCTACCAACACTTGCCTATTTTTGGATGTCTTTGTTACCCTCTCTATCCGACCACTCACAAACTCCAACCTCGGTCTTTCCCGTGTGTGTTTTTGGGTTACCCTGTCAATCATCGTAGTTACTCATGTTATGACTCGTCGAGCCATAAAATTATTATTTTACGTCATGTCTTATTTGATGAGTCTCAATTCCCCTTTGCCTCTATACACTCGCCACCTCGACATTCCTACGACTTCCTATATGATGGCCTAAACCCTCTTCTAATTCGCCATTTACATAGTCCGCCGTCCTAGACCCCGACACCCACCACTACCTCAGTCAGTCCGGGACTAGCTGCCCACCCAGTTCTGCCAATGGTGGCCCGGAATAGCCAGTCTCAGGTAATTTCACAGCCTCAGCAAACCGAGGTTCGGCCAGCCAGTAACGTCACCCCTGCCCTTCCTCAAGTTCCCGACAGTCCCGCGGCAAACCACATCCCGTCCCACGTCCCAAAACACACTCTCAGGCCATAGAAGCCCGTGCCATGCACATAATTCATAAACCTAAATGAATGTTTAACCTTTCCGTTTAGTTGTCCCTTCTCCTGTCCCTCATAACTCGAAGGATGCCTTGTCCGACCCTAATTAGAAAGCCACAATAATTGACGAATATAATGCTCTTATTGATGATAAGATGTGAGACCTAGTACTCCGTCCACCTGATGCTAATATTATTCATTCTATGTTGATTTTTAGACATAAAAAGAAATCTGATGATTCTTTTGAGAGGTACAAGGCTCATCTTTAGGTGATGCATGTCTCAACATGTGGGAGTGGACTGTGATGAAATGTTCAGCCCGATCGTAAAGGTCGCAACCATCCGAACCGTCCTTATCATTGCCATATCCAAGTCTTGGCACATTCATTAGATTGATGTCAAGAATGTCTTCTTACGTGAGGATCTTCATGAAATGGTATATATGCATCAGCCTATGGGTTTCAGGGATCCTATTCATCCGAATTATGTGTGTCTGTTGCGGAAATCGCTCTATGGACTGAAACAGGCTCCTCGAGCATGGTACAAGTGGTTCACCGATTATGGTTTCTCTATCAATTTTTCACACAGTAGATCCTATCATTTCTTGTTCATCTACAAAAAGGTACATACATGGCTTACATATTATTATTATATGTTGATGACATCATTATCACCACATCATCTGATGCTCTCCGTCGGTCCATTATGTCTCTCATTTCCTCTGAGTTTGCTATGAAAGATATGGGCCTTCTGAGTTATTTCTTGAGCATCTCTGTCACTCGACATTCTGGCAGCCTATTTCTATGTCAGAAGAAGTACGCCGAAGAGATCATTGACCGTGCAGGCATGGCATCTTGCAACCCACCCTACACGCCTATAGACACTGATTCCAAGCTCAACGCTGATTCTGACCCTTCATATTCAGACCTGACTCACTATCGTAGCATGGCTGGAGTCCTACAATACCTCACATTCACAAGACTAGACATATCCTATGTCGTGCAACAAATCTACTTGCACATGCACAATCCGCCGGAAGCACACATGCATGCCCTCAAACGTATTTTACGATATGTCCAAGGTACATTTCACTTCAGATTACATCTATACATGTCTTTGCTCACTGGTCTCACTGTCTATTCTGATGCTGATTGAGGTGGATGTCCTGACACCCGACGCTCCACGTCTAGTTATTGCGTTTTCCTCAGAGATAACCTATTATCTTGGTCTTTCAAAAGGCAACCTACACTATCCCGATCCAATGCAGAAGCAGAATATAGAGGTGTTGCCAACGTCATCTCTGAGTCTTGTTGGATCTGTAACTTTCTACTTGAGCTTCACTACCCGATTCAAAAGGCAACACTTGTCTATTGCGATAATATTAGTGTGATATATCTTTCCGGCAATCCCGTCCAATATCAGCGCACTAAACACATTGAGATGGACATTCATTTCATTCGCGAAAAAGTGGCTCGTGGTCAAGTTCGTGTCCTTCATATTCCTTCCAGTTATCAGATTGCCGACATCTTCGCCAAAGGACTTCCGTGCATACTATTTGATAATTTTTGAGCCAGCCTCAGTGTTCGAAAACCTCCCGCTTTGACTGCGGGGGTGTAATAGAATATTTCCCAATATTCTTTCATTAATTGTATTAATTGTATATCTCATATTTTATGTAGAATTATAATCCTTTTGTAATTAGGTTAATTAGTTACCTAGTTTGTATCAAAGTAAATATTCTTGTAACCTTATATATATTGTAAATCATTCATCAATAAAATCAAGGAACATATTCCTTTATTCACGAACAAAAGAATCAACGTAACAACTTGAAAACTATGTAGCAACTTTCTTAGGAACAAATTGTCTTCGTAAACACTTTGACTCTCTCAAAGAACTCTTCACGATGACTGCTATTTGCCAATAATAAATATCAATATATGTGAATAGCGTCAATGACAAGGTAAGATTGCGTACAACAGACCCTTGTGGTCCGGCCCTTTTCCGAACTCCGCGCATAGCAGGAGCTTAGTGTACCGGGCTGCCCTTTTTTCTTTTGCGTCAATGACAATAGTATCAATGTATTTCTTTATATAGAAGTAGGGATGATCGAATTTTCCTTGTCTTCCAGCTCCAAACCTCATAGAAATTTGGTTAAGGAATCCATCCTATTTGGAATTGGTTCCCTTATTTGTTTCGATCTCCATACGTTTTCTCCTATTTTCAAAGTTATTTTCATTTATGCAAAGTATAGAACACATTTCTTGATCCACACATTTATTCCATAAACTCAATTCCTCGGGGAATCATTCTTACACTTGAAATCTGCTTTGTAACCATCAATCAACAGACGTTTCTAGTCGCTTGCGTAATATCTCTACAACCTTGTTGACAACATAAACATTTTCTCTAAGAGACATGCTAAAGACATTATTCATATGTAACATTTGTTAATATTTGTAATAATAACACGATTCACGAGGATGATATTAAGTATTATTCTTGATCATGTTGTTCATGGAGATAATAGATGCGATCAGTGTCACACTAATCTTCTACAATAATTCAGTTAATTTGTGGTGCTTAATAAAAATGATCGGTGTAATTGCAATTTTTTATGAATTTAGTCGAGATATATAGAAGTGTTGTTATTTTTATTTTTATAATTATATTTTATACATAGAAATAAAGATAACGACACTTCTATATCGATTAAATTCACAAAAACACATTTTACAATTTCACGATCACTTTCAATACATATGACAAACTAGTTTAGTTGTACGCGTGACCAAAACGCGTATCTTGTTTGACAAAAAAATATGAAAAAGAAATTAGACTTAGCTACGAATTTCATCTTTAATCCGTTGCTAAATAGCTCGTAACTAACAATCTTTTTTATAATTCATTAGTAATCTGTTTGTAGCTTTATAACTTGATATTTTGCTGTCTCATTTTTCTTTTGCATCTGCTACTTTTCTTTTGAGCCGAAAGTCTATCGGAAACTGTCTCTCTACCCCATAAAGGCTGAGGTAAGATATGCGTACATCTTACCAT
Source organism: Anisodus acutangulus (assembly GCA_029783415.1). NCBI lineage: Eukaryota > Viridiplantae > Streptophyta > Magnoliopsida > Solanales > Solanaceae > Anisodus > Anisodus acutangulus. Next base: position 57,148,927 of record CM056492.1, on the reverse strand, counting down.
TCCGAGACTCCATCTTGTGGGATTATACTGGGTATGTTGTTGTTGTTGTTGTATTAGTAATTTGTCGGCAAATAGAATTTGCAATGAATTCTACTGTTTAACTTTCTGTCGCTAAGTCAATATTTATTTAATAGTGAAATAACTTAATATATAAATAATATTGATAGGTATCATTTGTTAGATAAGTGTAACAAAAAAATGACAATTCATTTAGAATATATATTTTTCTACTGTTTCATTCGTGCTATTTAAAATTTTCTTTTACCAATTTGATATTAAATATTATACTATAATCGATTTTTCTTTATTTATAATTTTCTTCACCACTAATATTTTTCTTATTTTACAAATTTATATACTTAAGAGTTTTGTTAATTTAAATATAAATTTACTAATGTGAAGAATTTAAAAAAGAATAAAATTAGATTCTTTTGCTAATTAGTTATTCAAACTTTTAATTATTTGTTCACAACATCAAAGGAAATAATTTATCTTTTTATTGATATTAGTTTTAAAATTCCATACGAATTCATATTAGAAAGAAGATCCAAGCGTTAAAGTTTGGTCCAGCCATGTAATTGTCGTTTTAAACAAATCATTAGTCAAGTTTAGCCTTTTATTTCTGAGAAAACTTCTTTATTTGCTTCTTAAAAAATAAGTTTTGTTTCCAAATCTAAGTTTTTCAAATTTTAAACAAAGTTTTCAATCCAAAAGAAGCAATACTGGAATATATACCCCCTTGAGCGTTTAAACAATTCATCTCAAAATTTATACTAAGATAAGATTAAAATAAATTCAAACCATAACATTATTCACATAACTCATAAACATTAGAAGGAACAAATAAAATAAAATGCTACTCTATATACAAAACTTAATGTATTTTAGTGAAGAAGAGTGGAGGGACAGACCAATTACCTCGATGATTTCTCGATAAAAACTGTTGGGAGTTTTTACTCTGTTGTACTTTATAATGCAGTACGGGAAGTATATTACTATTACAAGTATTCGAAAGGATAAATAAAGATTCAATAATTCAACTAGAAATCTGAAATTACAATTGTTGAACAAGAAAAACTGGAAAACTATTTTTGCTGAGTCAAGTGTGGCACTCTGTCCTTAAGACAATATTGCCCCGTATGTATCATTTATACGTCCTGAGCAATTTGTCTCCCAAGATAAAACAACAATGGAACAATTGAGCAAAAGAAACTCAAATGCTACCGTGAAGAATATTGAGTAACGAAATGATGCTTGGAAGTTGTAGAAAGAAGAGTTTTCCGCTTGTAAGCTTCTGTATTTTCGTGTATATGTGAGTCTTAGTGTTAGTTCTCAACAATGGTGTAAGGGGGTGTTTATATAGGTGAGGGAGGGATTGAAAACTGCCTCCATAACAGCCAAATAATGGCCATTATGGAGGTAGTAAAGTCACCAACATAAATGGTGAAAGACCAACGGATTGGCCATTTATAGGAGGAGTAATTCAGCCAAAATAAATGGCTGAATTGAGTGCTTGGCGTTTCTTCTTTGACTGTCCAAATTATGACTTTCTGGAAACTTCAGGGACCAAACTGTACATCTGAAAGAATTATGGTTCAAACTGTACATCTGAAACTTCTGGGATCAAACTGTACTTCTGGCCCAAAAAGATAATATCAGACGACCCACCGTGACCGTGGCAGACGGACAGACGGCGTGGCGGCGTGTGGTCTTTCCTCAACCAAGCACATCTAGGTCCTCCCTCCTTTAAACACATGGGATACCCCTTGGGGTCCCAAACCCCAAACCAATTTCGAGTCTTATATACACAACAATTTTTTCTTCCTCTACCGATGAGGGAGAATTGAACACAATACCACACTTTTCCATGCTTCAAACACCTCACTTCGTGAACCAATATCTCTTTCATTTCTCAATGAAATTTGACGATTCTTGGCCCTACGGTTATCTACGTACTTAGTAGATCATGCATGTGTGAAGAATCAGATTCTCCAACATACGTAACACTAGTGTTTAAGCCGTTAAAGTTGGTCGGTCGCAACTCCCGTCAAAGGCTAATTTCCAACAAAAACTACCGTTAATGTAGCGCAGATTAATGTCAGAAAAGTAGCAAATGAAAAATCAACTCAAATTTATATCACTGGACTCTGATTTTCGTGTCATACATTTTTGATGGAGATTTTCGCTATTCTTTTTTAAAAAATCAATATAAAAGAAAACTTCGTCCGATTTTTTTCTTAGCGATTACCAATTATATCCTTTTCAATATCTACATCAATGTCCTCAATTCTTCATTTTTACGTAATCTGCTAAAAATACAAAAATACTACAAGAATCTCTAATTTTATATGCCGTCTCAACTCCTAGTAAAGAGACAAACTCTTTTTTAAAATAATAAATTCAAACTTTTTGTTTCTTACCTCACTGATCAATAGGGTCTTTCAGAGAATTAGATATATGTTCACCATAAATCTAAGGCCAAAGGTAACTTATGTTTAGCAAACTTCTTTTAGTTTTACGAATATAGAGGAAAAGATTTCACGTTATAGGGATTTCAAATTCTTAGCTTATGTAAATGAACGACTTTAAAGAGTTTAATACACAAAATTTAGTTGATTTTGAAGTCCTAAATATTATGAAAATAATTAAATGGTTACTCTATGTAGGTATAAATGGTATCAGAAAGGTTAAACAACACAAAGCTTAGTCCAGAGATGTCTCTATGTCTTTAAAACAAAATTGTCCCGTATATATATGTTTTTACGGCAATGAACAATAGTCTCCCAAGATAAAACAACAACAATCAACAATACAAAAGCAAGTAAGGTTGATTCTAGCGAAGAAATGAATATAGAATAGACTACTGAAGAGGAGAGAATATGTGAGTTTTTGTATTCTCTTATTTCTGTCCGTAAAAGAACTGAACATAAGGGTTTAATTTATAGGAAAGAGAAGTGCGTTTCTGACGGTTGAAGTTAGATTAGTTGCAACGTTTCAAAGTTGTTACAACGTTTGGTTATCTCTGAAACTTTCAGGACCAAAATATAAATAAGAAATATTTTAGGGATCAAAAAAAAAATTCTGGAAGTGCTCGTGGGGCTTAGCCCCGAACCCAAGCTCACCTAGGTCCTCCCTCTTCTTAACACATGAGTTACCCCTTGAGGTCTCAAACCCTTACTCAAAACTAGAGTTTATATAGTGCTCAATCCTTCCATCTTCTACCTATGTGGAAGATTTGTTATTTGACCAAAAACAATTTATCTATTAATGTCTCAAACACCTTACTTTATTTATCAATATCTCTTTCATTTCTTAATGAAATTTAACGATTTTTGAAACTAATATCATCTACTCATTTAGTAGATTAGTTATGTGCGAAAAAAAATTGTGTACCAATATCTCTTTCATTTCTATTTAAATAGTTTAAATTCAACATCTGAATTCACACTAAAATTATTTGACCGTAAAAGAAAATTTATGGGGTGAAAAAGGGAATATCTGGAAGCGTGGAGAGGAAAGTAGCAATAATAGGAAGTCGGCCAATGAACAAAACTTTAAGCTCAGAGCCCTTAAATAAACAGACGGCCCAAATTTAATCTTCTCCAAATCAACGGCCCACAACACTCACACACCCTATATATTCCACAAAACCCTAATCCACACACCTCTCACTTCACCTCCATTATTCGCTGCGACAGCCCCCTTACTCTCTTCAGAGTTTCTAGGGTTTCTCGTTTCAACTAAGCGAAAATGGTCAGTTATCATATCGATCTACAGTTATTGAAGTTACACATCAATTGTTTAATGTGTATATGATGATAATTTGCAGTTATTGAAGTTACGCATCAATTGGTTTTCATGTGTATATGATAATTTGAAATTATTTGTAGGTTCTTCCAAATGATTTTGATTTGTTGAACCCACCAGTAGAGATTGAAAAGAAGAAGCATAAGCTCAAACGTCTCGTACAATCTCCCAATTCTTTCTTCATGGTGCGCCTTTATGGCAATGTAAAAATGATTCTTCTGTTTATATATGTTATTCGAGTTTGAAATTTATGTGTGATTTTGGTTGTTTTGTTTGTAGGATGTCAAGTGCCAAGGCTGCTTTAACATGTAAGATCCTCTTCTTTTGGTTAAATATTCTGTAAATTTAGCATTACTACTATTTCTGTATTCAGAGAGGTTTTTCTTTGAATTATTAACTGTTGAATAGTACTCCCTCTGTCCCAATTTTTATGATGTATTTTGACTGGCCACTGAGTTCTAGAAAATAAAGAAATATTTTTGAATCTGGGTTCTAAAACAAACCAAAGATATTTGTGTCATTCTTTTGGGGACTTGCTAAAAAGGGAGTTTGTCATATAAATTGAGATAGAAGTAGTAGTACTTTTATTCCAAAATTTTGGAGAATCAATGCCTGAATTCTCAATAAAAAGTAAGTATTTTGACGTTACTCTGAATGCTGCCAAATGAAATTGAACTGATTGTTGCAACTTATAGTACCATCATTCCAAAAAACTTGGAGAATTTATGTTTGGATTCACACTGAAAATTTAGTAGGGTTATGCCTGAATTCACAATAAGAATTAAGTAGTTTAACGCTTGTATGTTCCTCTTACTCTGAATCCCGCCATATAAAATGGAACCTACTGTTGTGACTTTTATTCCATGAACTTGCAGAATCCGTATCTCAATGAAAATTAAGTAGGGACTGCCTGAATTCACATAAAAATTAAGCAGTTTGATGCTTTTATGGGGCTCTGAATCCCGCCACATAAAATGAAAATGAACCCCTTCAATTAAATGGATTAGAGGGAGCACTTATGAGTTCACCATTTCTGATATTATTTTTAAAACATGCAGAACAACTGTGTTCAGCCATTCTCAGACCGTGGTTGTTTGCGGAAACTGCCAGACTGTGCTGTGCCAGCCCACTGGTGGTCGTGCTAGACTTACCGAGGGATGTTCTTTCAGGAGAAAGGGAGACTAGAGAATTTTTTTAGACTGAACTGAACCTTTGAATGGGAATTTCGGTGCAGTAATCTATTTTCTTATTTAGTATTTAGACTTAATTAAGAACCAAGTATTTTTGAGTCTCTACTATGACTTGATTATGTTATGGTTCTAATTTTTGTTATCCCTTTTGGAATTGGATTGTTACTATATGGTTTGTGATATGTGGTTGGTTCCCTGAGATTACTCATTTGTTCTTTTACATGTGTTGTCATATTTTTCGTGGCAACATTTCAATGTGGTCGTGATTGGAAATTTGTCTTGAACAAATATGCATGATTTTTTTGTCCACGTATATCTTTTTGCCTATGTGGTCAGTGTATGCTAGACCTTGTTGTGTTAAACGACAGAGATTGTCATGTTCCCACACCAATTTAATCAGATGCAAGACATTGGAATTTGTCCTTTGTAGTTGGGGAAGCCTGTTTGGTTCCTTATTCTGTTTAGTAGTTCTATGCCCTTGCGTTTGAAGTGAAATGCTACATGTTCCAGTTCTAGGTCTATATTTTCCCTCTCAATCCATGTAGTGCGGAAGTCAATCTAATTCTCGTAGGAGCTATGGTGATTCATTTACTTTTGGGGGCACTATAACAAGTTGAAATTGGTTGCTGTCTTGTCCTTTAGTTTTTGATGCACCCTGTCAATTTTTTTGGATAAGATTGACAAGTGTCGTAGGTATTTAGCAATTGCTGTTACTGTAATTGCATTTACTTTCCATGATTATAAAATGTTCAGTGGTATTTACTACTCATGGATTAGTTTGTGCATCATCTCCAACACTAGGCTGGTCTGAAGATAATGGGGATTATGAGGCTGCTAATTGTTCTGTTTCCTTTTTATCTTAATGCTATTTAGCCAAAAACTCACAAGTCATACTGGTTTCGGATGGAAGTTGATTTTATTGTTATGATTTGTTTGTGCACTTGCTGTCCAGTTAAACAGAAGATGTTTATATAAAAATATACTTTGGTTGGGTAGTAAAGCTGAAATAAGATTTGTTTTAAATAAGTCAGTTCATGCTAGCACAAGCTCTACAGAGTAGGAACTTGAGACCACCTAATTGTTGAATTAGATCTTCAATGGCTGTGCATGGTTGAATTTGGCCCCCTTTATCATCGTCCTTGTCATGTGAAGTGTTTACCCCTTAATTATGTGTTAGAACTGCATTTTCTTTCCAACTGGGTGTTGTTACAACCTTGGAAAAGATGGTAAAGAAATATTTGTACTCTTCCTACACTTGGTTCGAGACGGAAGGAATTGGTAGTGTTTTTACTACAACTAGTTTCTGGGTAAAAGGTAAACATAACTATTATTTGGAGGCACGGTGGGGGTACACTTGCTCCATTTTGAAATTGTAGGAAGTTTTTTCTCCTAATATCCTCATTGAACAACATTTTTACGTGCACACGGTAGGTGTAAATTTTGCGTGCAACACCATCTTCTCTAGACCCTCACTTGGCTTATATTTTGGTATGTTGTATCCTCATTGAACAATATAGTTTTTCCGGGAAAGGATTGAACAGTATGTTTATGTTAGAAGTTCAGGTAAACCGCTAAATAATGTACTCTTTCCGTTTCAATTTATTTGATATAATTTGACTGGACATAAATAAAGGAAGACTTGAATTTTGTGGTCGAAAATAAGCTAAAGATATTTGTGTGATCGTAAATATCTCGTTAAGCGTAAATATTAAAATTTAAAATTGAGTTGTCAAATAAAAAATGTGTCATTCTTTTTTATATTTATTAAAAAGGAAAGTGTCATAGAGATAGAGAGCGTATTAAAATTCAATCAAGGGTTATGCTAAATAATGCAGATGGCTGATGTTCCTTTCCATACCATCAAGGATTATGGTGTAATAAAGGTTTCGTTTTCTGAGTCATGGGAAAGGATTGTTTTTTAGTAGGGCTGTTCATTTCGGATTATCCGATCTGAAATTTTAGATCGGTAAAATTATGATCTGAATCAGATTCGAAAAAAATTGGATATTCGAAAATTGGATATTCGAAATTTTCGGATCGGATAATCGGATATCCGAAATTTTCATATTGTCATATTCAATATAATATATGCAATGAAGTTCTTTTGCTTTTGATATATTATAGTAGTTAATTTGCATCAATGCCGTGTTTTTTTCTTCCATCAAACACTTCACTTTGTAACATCACCGAACAATAACTCTAAACATGGAATGGAAGTTCAATCCTCCGATCATATTATTATTTGTAAATATTTACACAATTAGATAACTTATTAATTGATTGTTTATGAACTCTTGATAATCTTAAACTGGTAAAAAATGACAATTAGCCTGCTATCACATGTTAAAATTTATTAATAATATAAAAAAATCTTTGCAATGCCGGTATATTTATTTAAATTCTATTTTAATTTATCTTAAAATCCCACACAAAGATTGGAGTAGCAATGAAAGATAATTATAGTCAGCATAATGATATCGTTAATCGTTCAACCGCATCAAGATTTTTTATCAAGTTATACGATATGAAAAGGATTTATGCATTGTCTTAAAATATCATTATTTACATTGCCATGACATAAAATCAAGCTCCTTCACTTACTACTTTTTTTTAAAGGAAAATGGATAGTGAAGACGGAGAGGAAATGAAGTTTTGTTTCCTTTTGAATCGATTGACTTCTAAAATTTCTTTATCTATTGTAATACTTAGTTGAAAGATTGCATCATTTACTTCGGATCCGCTTCAATATCCTTATCTATTGTAATACTTAAAGTAATTGTATAATTAGTAACATTATTAAAGTTTGTCAGAAGAAGAACTTGATTCTTTCCTTTTGTTTTTTGATAAAGGTATGAAAGAAACATAAGAATCAAATAAATGAAAATCGAAAAGCACAAACGCAACCTAACTATTAGGGAAAATCAAAACAACAACAACAACATACCAAGGGAAAATCAAAAGAAAAAAAAATTAAAAACCCGGATATTTTGAATATCCGAAAGTAAAGAAATTGTGATCCGTATCCGATCCGATTTTTTCCGAATATCCGATTCGAAATATTCGAAACTCAAAAAGTGGATCAGATATCTGATTTTCCGGATCGGATCAACCGGATCGCGGATCAGATCGATCGGATTATTATGAGCAACCCTAGTTTTTAGTAGTGAATGCTTTACCTTTAAATGTGAATTTCTCAACCGAATTCAGATTAGTTAAATCTGAAAACGAGCACTGAACACTACAGAGAAATAAAAAAGAGTTCATTTTTATACGGAGAAATAAAAAAAAATCCTTTTTATTCTGCACATATATATATATATATATTAGCACAATAACTCTAATTTTACTGCCTTCTAGACTTGAAAGATGGAAAGAAATAAAAAGAAAAGATAAGAAATGGAGTTGTATGTTGTGTGCGTGTGAGCTGCTCAAGATGGCCAATTATTCGATTATTTATGTCATAAAATAAGTAGTTTTCAAGAACATATAAAGTAAAAAAAAAAAGATTTGAAGTTCCATGCTTTGAATTTAATTTAATATGGAACACAAATTACAATTTGTGATTCTGAAACACTTGGTGACATTTCTTCAAGGTGGCTAGTGGTTAGTGACTAGTGAGGTGCTTAGATTGTTAATGGGGCGTTAATAGATACTCCATCCGTCTAAAATTATTTGTCATTTTTTTTATTTACACGACCTTTAAAAAATATTAATTAGAAGATGTATTTGACATAATTTATCCTTATTTATGTCTAAGTTTTAATCTCTCTTCATTAAATGTTTACTCTATTTATTTGTCATTTTTATTAATGACAAATGTTAAAATGGAGAAAAAAACTAATTATGCCTTGAACTTCTAAAACGACAAATAATTTGAAACATATATTTTTTAGTAAACCACGACAAATAATTTGAGACGTGGAGTAGTAGAAAGTACTTTGGATCCATTAATTAATTAATTAGTCAAAAATAGAGTTTGTTGGTGTGTCCTCCTCACATGAAGTGCAATCAGTGAACTAGCATTCTCTTAAGTCACAATTTCTATATTTATTTTGCAAACTAGCTAGTTCTTTTTTTTTTTTTTTGGATTTAAGATACATAATATAAGTACAAAGATTTTTTTATATCGTCAATAAGTTTTAACTGTAATAGGAAGTTATGTATCATCTTACCAGGTTATCAATGGATACTTAACAAGATATTTATCTATATTTTCTTAATAGATGATATGATTTTGTAAATATTATTTATACTGTTAGTGTAAATTTAAACGTTTTAATTTCACATCAAAGAATTACAATACAAGGTAATTTTTTTCTTATGTGTCTAATCATGTTTTATAGAATTTATCTAGTGCTTGTACCGATGAAAAATACTAACCATTTGATGGATTAGTCGAGACCGTGCAAGTCAACTAAAATACCATTTTTACCCCAAATAAAAGACAATAAATAATTTTGACAGAGCTTCAACTATTATAATATTACTGTCATGTAACAGCAAGGTCTGCAAGTGATAGTAATGGATAATCAATTACCTTCAGATTTTTTTTTGGGTGTTAATAACTCTTAGTTGTGAATAGCAAAGAGTGAAAATGATACTTCCATATCCGCGAGAAACAAAAATATACCGATGTACTGCGATAATAAGAATTCTATTCAGATTGCGCACAACACAGTTTTTTATGAACGTACCAAGCATATTGAGATTGATTGTCATATTATTCGATATCAGCAAGGCACTCTATCCTTACCATTTGTCTCATCTTCGATGCAACTTGCAGATTTCTTCACAAAGGCGCATACCTTAAAGCGTCACCGGTTCTTTCTTGGCAAACTCTCGATGTTTCTTTTTTTTTTTTGACGAAAGAACCCGCAGCCGCTACTCTTTCGAGTGCGCACAGGGTAAACCCCAGACTGACGCAATAGCCTGCAAACCACGTCAGCCGATTAACCACACTTGGCAAGCCATGTGTGACAGGCTCAACCAAGAAGGTTTATGCAGGGGATCGAACTCGTGAGCTTGCGGTCCCGCGCTCTACTGCTACACCAACTTGGCTACCCTTGCGGGTAACTCTCGATGCTTCTGTCTACACCATCGCGAGTTTGAGAGGGGATATTAACATTAACTCTTTTCCACATTGCTTTTGTCCCACATTGAAAAAACACATTTGTATCTCATGTAATAGACCCTATATAAATGGCTTTACTTGCTTTTCTTTTACTTGCACTTTTAGCTCTCAAGAATAATATTATTCTATTATCTTGTTATTGCTTTGTAAGAATTCATGTTATGATTAAAAGACTTTCATGAATTCTATCAAACACGATTTACATTTATATACGGTAATAGCGTTAAATAAGAACCGGCTCGAGAGCAAAATGTATATTTCAAGACACGCGAGCAGAGTAAATGGTAAATGTTAAGAGTCCCACATCGAAAATGAAATAGGAACATTGACTCATTATATGGATTTGGACAATCCTCACCCTACAAGCTAACTTTTGGGGTTGAGTTAGGCCCAAGATCCATTCTTTACATGATATCAGAGCCATACCCATTCCAATCATTTGTTCACCGATGTTGTGCCCCCAAATTATACTGTCCACACTCCAGTTAACGAGGTATGGACGTGCGAGGGAGTGTTGAGTCCCACATCGAAAATGAAATGGGAACATGGACTCCTTATATGGACTTGGACAATCCTCACCCTACAAGCTAGCTTTTAGGGTTGAGTTAGACTCAATATCCATTCTTTACCGTAAATATTATTTTCTCTTAATTAGAAGTACCGCCTTCGAGCGATGTGACTGAAATCCTCTTGAGTAGCGAGCCTAATTACCCCTTTATAAACTTTAAACGGCATGAATTTGAATTAGTTAAATTACTTACGAATAAGTGAAAATCACTAAATAAATCGGGGTACTGTTGTGTATAGTAATACTGATAACTACATATGACAATGTTACTAGCCAAATTAGGTAAACTAATATTCATTTTCCCATAAGTTAGTAGGGCCCACCAAATATTTCTTCCTCAATCCAAATGGGTTCCACAAACTTTGCTAAGTAATAATTTGATCATCATGCTAATTATCATATGTATCATACCCCTAATACAAGGACTATGATTGTATATTACCTCTACATCATTATAATCATGTGCATTCTCGTGTTCAATGCATGCCATGCCAACAAATAATTGCCATTCACCTAGCACCGCTCCTCCTAAGAAAAAGAATATTAGAACAAGTTGAAAAAGGGCTAAAATAATCAATACTAAGAAATTTCTTTAATAATCCAAACTTTTCTTAATTCACTAATTAACCTTAAAGTCATCAACTCAAACCTTCTTCCATTACCAAAGATACAAATCAACATTAAGAATTAATTTACTTAAAACACATCAGATAATTTCTTTCTATCTGCCTAAAATTTTGATGAACAAAGTTATTCGACACTTATATTAATGATAGATAGTAAGTAATCGTGAAATAGTTAAAATATATACAAATTAGACCGAACGCCATCGTTATAAAAGTTTAAGAATTAATCAAGTCAAATAATTTTTATTCGGCCACAGCAAAACTCAGACATTAAAGCGATGGTACACCATTTGCGAATTTGACACAGAATTTTTTTTATTTATAACAGTTGTACTGGCCATTAAGTAAATAGAAATAATTTTATGAGCCTGCTTCAAGCATTTTGTGGTAGAAATAATGTTCACGGGTCATCTTTCGGCCATCTCTTTGAAAAATAGTCATTATCATGATTTTTTAAATTTACACATAAAAATCTATGATAATATTCTAGAAATTCACCTGTGAAATTTGACACCAATAACAATGACTATTTTTCAAATTTCAAGAACTAAAGAGTAGTTATTTGTGAACTTTACCCCATTTTATGCATCTTGAGGTTTATACAAAAAGAGTAGCTTGCTCATTTTCATTATTTTTCATTTAAATAAAACAGAGAATAATTTTAAAATATTCTAGAAAATTTGTCCTTTTTTTGCTAAATAAAAAAACCCCAAAAAAATTGTCCTTTCTTTTATTCTCCCTATTTTCAAAGATTGGGCCAAATAACTAAGTACTAAGGATTGAGTCATATTGGAATAACATGCACAAAAGATTAACATATACTTTGTCCACATGAAGCATAAATGAAGCAACCTATCAAGAACATGATTAACTTATAATATGTCCATATTATTAAAGTGAAGTTTTAATCTATCATACTCCTCTATGACTCCAGTGATCATTCATTTAATGAGCATATTTACTTGTGATTTTGTGTGACATGTGAAAGTGAGATAGTAAACTTGACCAGATACTATTAATCATACAAAGATCTTGAAAACCAAGGCCTACTCTCTCCACAGAATAAACATTGAATCCATTTCTAAAATAATCAATTAAAAACCTTTTGCAAAAATTAAATTTGATATGAAAAATTCAAAGATAGCTAAATGCTCCTCATGATTGCTAAACCAAAAGTGCATATACTTCAGTCATCATTTGAAATATAGAGCTTGATTAGCATGCAATCATTGAGCTCATTGGCTTAAATCTATCCGTTAAATATACACAACATACACACAATATACATGTATATATTGTGTATAGTGCTCTCGGTTTAGACCTCTCGGTTTTCTCCACATTACCGTATATAGAGTATATAATTTAGGTAATATCTAGTATCCTAGTTTAGGTAATGTTGTAATGTAAGTAGTATTGTACACTTACCATAATAATTGTATTACCATAAATGTATAAGTTAGTATCCAAGTAGAATAAGGTTTTAGGAATAGAATAGGAATAAGATTCTCCTATTATGAAAATATGTCACTTGTATATATAGTCCTTCAATTAATGAAAATAATCAAGAAATTATTTCTTTCACTATCATACTCCTCTATGTTCTATATTGCTTTTATCTGAGAGCGAGAACAATCTGCACTTTTTTTTTTGTAACTCTCGGATGTTTGTTTTGCTAATCTATCGCTAAATAATCAATATCTAATAGGACTTTTTATAATTTAATGCTAATCCATCATTATATAAGATTAGCTTCAAATTTTTAGTTTAACCATAAAATTTGACAGTCGCTAATTTATATTTTTATGTAGTATTTGTGTCATTGAAAGTCTACATGAGACCTCTAATTAAATGTATACTATATTCGACTTGCATATGTTAAGTATCTTGAGATGGTTATTTGTATTCAACAAAGTAAGTTAGAACAGGAAGAAATACTCCTTTCACCTAATATTAACAATTTGTTTAGTTTGACCAATTCCCAAATTAAAATAAAAACTTTAATTGTATTATTTTTAAAAATTATCTTTCCGCCTATAAACAGTCCTCTCAACTTTTCAGACATTATGAATTCTAGGTGAAGTTTAAGTAATAGCAAAAGGGACATTTTCAAATTATCTCCTAGCTATTGTAATGAGAAAAACACCTCAATTGTTTCGCAACGCCTTTAATGATGAAAGAAGACAATAAAGATATTAGCGAATATTCTTTGAATATTTACGGTATATTTTGTAATTATGATAGATGTATATTTAAGATAACTTAGAATTCTTATTGTATTAGAAATTAACCATTTAAGATAAGTTAAGATTTTTAAATATACATCTATTATAATTATAAAATATACAGTGAATATTCAGAGAATATTCGTTAATAAAAGAGATAACTCAAGGGCGTTGTCTAACCTTTGCTTTGTTGACTTCAAAAAATGATCTATCTCGTACGCTTGAGAATGGAAAATAAATAAATACTTGTACCAGGTTTATCCCAAACAGAACAATTTGACTTTAATAATTGAAAGTTGAAACTATAAATGAGAATGCATTTCACTAACCTTAGTTAAGTGATGGAAGAAATATACTATCTCCGTCTCAATTTATATGATATAGTTTAACTAGACACATAATTTAATAAATAAAGAAATCTTGTGGTCTAAAACAAGTCAAAGATATTTGTGTGGCTATAAATCATTTCGTTAAACGTAAAATGTAAAGTTTAAAGTTAAATTATTATCAAATAAGGAAATGTATTATTCTTTTTTGGGACGGACTAAAAATGAAAATGTATCACATAAACTAAAACAGAGAGAGTATATTTTTTGCTCATTTTGGTGAATATAACGGGAAACTTAAACTTCACTAAGGACTCCGGTGGGATAGACAAGATTATCCCTTTATCCTTGACCAAATGTTTTAGGTTCGAGCCTTGGATATGGAATGAAAAAAATTAAGTATGGAACGCTTTTCACTTTAATTGGCTTTATGCGACACGAATTAGAATTAGTCGGGATTCCAATACATGAAACTCCGAGGGAAAAAAACTTGAAACTTAAACTAAACCATAAAATAACTCAATTTGAGCCCACAACATGATTATCATCAGATAGTCCTATGACTTGCTACATCACTTGAGGTAATCATGATTCATGATTGACAGACTTCATACTACAACACTAAGATGGTTTAAAATAATGAGTATCAATTTATTATCTCACTATATATTTGTATGCAACAGCTACTGTTCAGTCAAGGAAAAAACATCCTAATCATCAGTACTCAGTACACAAATAAAGAGAAAATTTGCATCTCTGTCTCTTTTTAGAAAATTTCTGTTTTTCTCAACCGTGAAACAGTTGATAGAGACGAATTCAGAATTTGATCATTCATATCGAGAAGTTGCCTCTATCTCCGGTAAAAAAAATCTCTATTTTCTCGTTAATAGACAGATTCAGAATTCAATCATCGCATGTTGAAGAATTTGAGGATGGATTTTATCAAATCGTCCAGTTCTTCATCAACTAATAAGAGCACAAAACCAAGAAAGAACAATGAAACTCAAAGTGGCAAACAAAAAATAGAGGAACAACAGAGCAATTTTCGATATTTGGGAGTGAGGCGAAGGCCATGGGGTCGATATGCTGCGGAGATAAGAGATCCGAACACGAAAGAAAGGCGTTGGCTCGGGACTTTTGACACTGCTGAAGAAGCGGCCTTGGCCTATGATAGAGCTGCGCGTTCCATGCGCGCTAACAACAAATCTAACAAACCAACTCGGACCAACTTTGTCTACTCTGACATGCCACATGGCAATTCGGTCACTTGTATAGTCTCCCCGGATGAGGAATATCAACATCAGTTACAACATCATCATCAACAGCAACAACAACAACTATTGATCTTCGGTCAGGCCGAGAATGCTCCTGCTCCTACAGCCGATTACGGGATCCACTTCAGTCAGTTCTCTGTCAGTGGCATGAATAACGGCAGCAACGGTGGTGGTGGTGGAGAGTTTGCATTACAACAATACTATAACCCCAACTACAATGTGCATATGGAAGACGGTTACAGGTATTGAATCATCTGATAATTTCATCCAAAAGATTAAATTATTACAAAGAATACTATTTTAAATAGTGGAGTAGTATTTAATTACTACGTCTTTAACATGAGACCTGACTCTTTTTCTTGGATCAAACACGTGGAAACTTTTTTCTTTTTATTATATGTGGAGATCGTAGGTCTTGAGCTCATAATCTTTGACTTCTCTGATACCATATTAAATTGTATTATTATCTGCAGTGGCGAAGCAAAGGAATTTCACTAAGGATATTCAAGATTCAAATATATATTTATTAAAAGTAATATTCTATCTATATAGACAACAATATATATAGATGTTTTGTTGAAAGATGTTCAACTGACCCCCGTCGCATGTTGTAGATTAAACTGTCAGAGAGAATACACTTCTATTTTTTTAACCATGTCATTTAATAGCAGGTACGATAGTAATAACACAACATCAACGGAATTGCCACCATTGCCTGAGGACATAACAAGCAGTGGCAACTACTTCAATGAGCATGGTGATCATCAATTTCCAACAACAGCAATTTCAGATCAAATGGGATATAGCAGCAACAGCAATAGCCTTTTGAATGAAATGATAATGCCAATGGATACTTTTGGCATGTCATGTGGAGAAGTATTAGGAGGAGGAAGTACAATCACTACAACAAGCAGTACAACAACATCAGCTGGGAGCTATAACTATTTCGGTTTTAATGATTGGTTGCAGCCACAACAACAGTCACTGGAATGCAACAGTAACATGCAAGATAATTCCAACAACACTACTTTGAATTATTGGTTCTCATAAAATCAACATAAAGCTTCCCAATTTGTCCTTTATCTTCATCATTAATGACATCACTGCCTTGATAGCGAGCGCCTACCTTTTAATGAACCTTAGCTTACTCAACACGAATTCAAATTAATTGAATCAATGAGTTTCTAATTTCGAATGATAAAAAAATCCTGAATCTGTCTCATAAGTTGAAGATGGAGGTGCTTTACACATACTACCTAGTTTTTACTTTTGTATTGAAGTGAACGAATGTGTAACAAGTTCCATCAATTATCATAATTTTAATCTCAATCTCTTCGTTGACAATTATTATTGTTTTTTTTTGGCGTTATAGTTAGTTCTTGCAATTGCTTTATACGTATTCAATGTAGCAAGAGATTG
Source organism: Anisodus acutangulus (assembly GCA_029783415.1). Classification (NCBI taxonomy): domain Eukaryota; kingdom Viridiplantae; phylum Streptophyta; class Magnoliopsida; order Solanales; family Solanaceae; genus Anisodus; species Anisodus acutangulus. The sequence continues at coordinate 57,132,364 of CM056492.1, read as the reverse complement.
TAATCCCAATATTAAAAAATGCTGTAATAAAAAGAAAAGTACAGGCCGGGTTTGGTAGCCACGTGCTCTAATGTATGAGACAATGATGTGATGACAAGAACGTAGAGGAGGTCGGAGGCAATCAGTCATATTTAGTATGAACTATACATGATCGTAGTTAGAATCCGTCACTCAAGAAGGTGTGATGTAGGCAATCTAAGACTATCTTAATACAAACATCAATGACTAATTTTATGACTTGAATCCTTAACCTTACGGACATCTTTAAATAATAAATTATTTTAATATTAGAATAAAATAAGCTTGAAGAATAGATGATTCTTGACCGACTTCAACTGGAATGAGATTGAAGCATAGTTAATGATATTCACCAAAACAAGGTAGAACATGACGAAATAGTCCTTTCGCCTCAAATTAAGAGTTTTAATTTCATGAGGAATGCTCAAAGTAAAATAAAAAAACATGATTATATTATTTCTGAAACTAAAATAGTATATACTAGGTACAACCTTCAAATTATGAAATTCTTTAGTAAGATATGTGTACACTCTACTCTCTCATACTCCATCTGGTGGAATTATACTGGATATATTGTTGTTATTGTCATTGTCGTCTATTGCCGTAGTTTACTTAATTATGCTAAAAATGAGATAAAAATTCAATATTAAGGAAATATAATGCTACATGAATGGCACTTATTAGTTAGTAAATCCATACTTCAATAGAATGACTTTTAAGGTCTAAAACGAGAGTAAGATTGGTTGGACCTTTTTTTTGGGTCAAAATTGTATACATTTCATTTCGTATTTAACTTTATTGGAGAAAAATATGAATAATGGAGCTTTTAGCTCCTCAGATTTCATGTATACTACTTCTTCTTCCTCTTCTTCTTCTTCCTCTTCCTCTTCCTCTTCCTCTTCCTCTTCCTCTTCCTCTTCCACCTCCTCCTCCTCCTCTTCCTCGTCTTCTTCTTCTTTCTCCTCTTCTTCGTCTTCTTCTTCCTCGTCTTCTTATTCTTTCTCCTCTTCTTCCTCCTCGTCCTCTTCTTCTTCGTCTTCCTCTTCCTCTTTTCTTTTTCCTCTTCCTCTTCTTCGTCCTCCTCTTCTTCTTCCTAATCTTTTAAAATCAACTTGAGAAAGATATCATTAATTCCCAATTTTCGTTTTGTATCTTTTGGTACGGGAAGAAGGTTAGCGTTGATGACTTTGAGGCCATTTAGTGAATTAAAAAAAGGTTTGGATTATTAAAGAAATTTCTTCTCTTCAAATTGATCTTCTAATTTTTTTGTTGTTGTGAAGGGCGGTGCTATGGTGAATGACAATTATGTCTTGGCAAAGCATGCATTGAACACGAGAATGCACATGATTCTAATGATGCATGTAATATACAATCATAGTCCTTGTATAGGGCTAGTATGATATATATGATAATTAGCATAATGATCAAATGAGTACTTAGCAAAGATTGTGGAACCCATTTGGATTGAGGAAGAAATACTTGGCGGGGCTACCTAATTTATGGGAAGATGAATATTATTGTACTTAATTTTGCTAGAAAGATTGTCCTATATAATTATTACTCTCCCGTCTCAATTTATGTGACACTATCTGACTTGACATGGAGTATAAGAAAAAAGAGACTTTTGAAATAATGTGTGGTCCAAAATAAGTCTTATATAAATGTGTGACTGTAAATCATCTCATAAAGTTAAATTGTTTCTAAATTGAGAAAGGTGACATTCTTTTTGGGACAAACCAAAAAGAAAATGATGTCACATAAATTGAAAAAGAGGAAATAATATTACTCTTTGCACCTCACTTTATTTAGTGTTTTTCGATTATTCGTAGTTAATTTAATCAATTTGATTCGCGCTATCAAAAACTCATAGAGGATATTAGTGCTATCTACTTTAGAGGATTTCAGTAACATGGCTCGGATCCGATACTTCTAATTAAAAAGATAAAAAATTATCCTTCACTTCACCCTTATGTCTTGAGACCTTCATTTATCGCTCTAGTCAAGTCTTATTTAAAGCTATTATTGTGTATAAATGTAACTCAAGGTGAGCACGTTCCAACGAACTCAATTGTTAAAAAGATTCATTGTATTATGACTAATTTACACTAGTAGCGAACCTATGATTTCTCCTTAGTTCTCTTACCTTGAGTAAGAGCATAATTAATTTGACCAATTTCAACAAGTTATCCACTCTATTTTCTATGTTCCAGACCTATGACGTGATATTTAACATTACTATGCAATGCCATGGCGACACTTGAAGGCCCCAATAGTAAGCTACAGAGTGGTGGAACTTCAACCCGCAGGGGTAGCCAAGTTGGTGTAGCAGTAGAGCGCGGGACCGCAAGGTCACGAGTTTGATCTCCTGCATAAATCTTCTTGGTTGAGCCTGTCACACATGGCTTGCCAAGTGTGATTAATCGGCTGACGTGGTTTGCAGGCTATTGCGTCAGTCCTGGGTTTACCCTGTGCGCATTCGAAAGAGTAGCGGCTGCGGGTTCCTTCGTCAACAAAAAAAAAAAAAGAGTGGTGGAACTTCCTCCTTAAGAAATTAAGTTATTAATATCGTGTGGGTCGATAATCCATACCTCCGATATTTAATTAACTTGATTGAGTACGTACTTTTTTCGCACCTTTTGGTGATTAATATAACTTGACACCTTTTGGTGATTAATATAACTTGACACCTTTTGGTGATTAATATAACTTGAAACTTAAACTAAACCATAAAATAACTCGATTTGAGCCCACAACATGATTAACATCAGATAGTCCTAGGACTTGCTACATCACTTAAGGTAATCATGATTCATGATTAACAGATTTCTACTACACTTATTAGATTGTTTAAAATAATGACATCATTTTTAAGACTCACTCTAGTCCCTATATATATTTTTATGGAACAGCCACTGTTCAGTAAGGAAAAAAATCCTAATCATCAGTACTATTTTCAATCCGTCAATACGTTATAGAAGCGAATCTAGAATTTAAACTATCGAAAAAATCTTAAAATGGATTTCATCAAATCATCCACCACTTCTTCATCAACTAATAAGAGCACAAAACCAAGAAAGAACAATGTCAGTACTCAGAGTGGCAAACAAAAAACAGAGAAACAACAGAGCAATTTTAGGTATTTGGGAGTGAGGCGAAGGCCATGGGGTCGATATGCTGCGGAGATAAGAGATCCGAATACGAAAGAAAGGCATTGGCTCGGGACTTTTGACACTGCTGAAGAAGCGGCCTTGGCCTATGATAGAGCTGCACGTGCCATGCGCGCTAACAACAAATCTAACAAACCAACTCGCACCAACTTTGTCTACTCCGACATGCCACATGGCAATTCGGTCACTTGTATAGTGTCCCCGGATGAGGAATATTTACAACATCATCATCAACGGCAGCAACAACAACAATTATTGGTCTTCGGTCAGGCCGAAAATGCTCCTGTTCCTACTGTCAAATATACGGACTTCAGTCAGTTCTCCATCAGCAACATGAATAATGTTGGAGGCGATGGTGGTGGTGGTGGAGAGTTTGCATTTCAACAGTACTATAACCCCAACTACGACGTGCAGATGGAAGAAAGTTACCGGTATAGTATCATCTAACAATTTCATTTAAAAGTTTAAACGGTTAGAGATAACACATTTGTAATATCTTTAACACGCGGCCGGACTTTTTTCCTCGACCAAACAAGTGATCTTTAATTTGTTGAAAATATGCGGAGAGAGGTCTTGAACTCGAGACATCTGACTCCTCTGATATTATATTGAATTGTATGATCATCTTTAGTGATGAAATCTGGAATTTCGCTAAGATGTTCAAGATTCAATGTATATGTATAAAATTACTAATATTCAACTTATATACACTACAATATAATTTTTCAACGAAGCGTGTTCAACTGACCACCCTTTGTTGGCTGTAGACTGCCATAACCATCTCATTTAAAAGTTTAATCAGTTAGAAAGAATACACTTTTAATTATTTAATTATGTCTTAACAACAGGTACGATAGTAATAATACAACATCAACAGAACTGCCACCATTGCCAGAAGACATAACAAGCAGCCGCAACTGCTACTACTTCGGTGATCAAAGTACTCAATGTCCACCAACAGCAATTTCAGATCATATGGGATATAGCAGCAGCAGCAATAGCTTTTTGGATGAAATAATAACGCCAATGGAAGGAGGAAGTACAATCACTACAACAAATAGTACAACAACAACAGCTGGGAGTTTCAACTATTTTGGTTTTGATGATTGTTTACAGCCACTGCAATGCAGCAGCAGTAACATACTAGATGAATCCAACAATAACAGGTTGGGTTGTTGGTTCTCATAAATTCAACAAAGGGCTTCCCAGTTATATTTCTTCATCATCATTTTTATCACTGTCCGTTGCGGCTTAAATATGTGAGAGGTATTGTAATTTATAAGTGGTGGAATGACCTCGCTGACATGATCCATTGAGAGCCGATCGTAAAAAAGAAAAGCTGAATCTCTTTTATAAGTTGAAGATGGAGGTGCTTTACTACTCCTGTTAATTTCTCCTTGTGCTTGTTTGTATTCTTAATTTTGTCTTGCTAATTAATGCAGCAATTTCATCATCCTTATATACATACTTGTTTTTTTTATTGAAGTGAATGAATGTGTAACAAGTTCATCATTTATCTTTAATTCTCTCTTTTTTTTGTGATAGTTCTAGTGATACCTGTTGACAATTATTGCACATATTATATCCGTTTTAATTATAGCAAAGATAGTTTTAAAAATAAATTCTTAATATTGTAATAAAATAAGCTCCAAGAATAGAAGATTCTTATGTCTTAATAGAGTCCTCACCCCTGTCTATGGAAGAAAAAACCTTCATAGTTCATACTATATTAGACTTGCATATATTAAGTAAATTGAGGTGGTTATTTGTAACAACAAATTAAGTTATAATACGAAGAAATACTCCTTTCGCCTAATATTAACAATTTATTTAGTTTGAGCAAAATTCCCAGAGTAATATAAAAACTTATGAAAGGTTCCACTCTTCCTCAATCTCGTACCTCAGAGCGAGAACTGGCGCCC